>JAODUK010004643.1:0-7500 GCA_027564635.1 Typhlichthys eigenmanni
GTGTATATATATATATATATATATATATATACACACACACACATATGTATGTGTGTGTATGTATATATATATATATATATATATATATACACACACACATATGTATGTGTGTGTATGTATATATATATGTGTGTGTGTGTGTATATGTATGTATGTATGTGTGTGTGTGTGACAAGCAGAGTGCACGCACATTGTGCACCCGCCGTAGGCGAAACTATGTTGATAATGCACCCCGTGTTTACTTCAGACCAGGTTTTCGCTGCCTCAAGATAGCAATGTGCCCGACCACACCTCATGTTTAAACCAACACACCCACCGGCGCTCAAATGGGGGCAAGTGCATTTGCTATTTAGACAACGTGGGCATCAGTCTGAAACTAGCAATGACACTTGCATTCCCAGTTTGCACCGCATTGCGCCAGGTGTAAGATACGGCCCTAGGTGTTTTATCTTTGTTATGGGCTGTGTGGTAGCCAATTATATTCCAACTGATTTGTGGCTTGTTCTGCTCAACTATGAGATACAGGAAACAACTGGAAAGGACATGGTGGTTTGTTATTTGTGCAGTGACCAAAGATAAGGTTTAAGAAGCCTTTTTCCCAACATATTACACATCTACTACACATGTGCAGCTGTCGGCTTGCATCAGTGGTTAAAGGTTAAGCCGCTGTAAAGCAGACGATTGGCTCATTTCCTCTAACCGCTGTATATGCAATGACAAACTTCTCCCATAGAGTTCCATTCAGAATTCTCTCCTATAATGTCTCTGGTTCCATCGTGTCATGTTTGTTTAGAAGAGCACACGGAACGGCGTTAGCAGTGGCAGCCCGTCAGAGGATGAGAACACTCTGGACTCTGTAGGACCCACCCAGCCTTCAGCAGACTGCCCCTCTAAATGTGGGACTGTAGCGCCCTCCGGAGGGCCCCAGGAGCACGTCTCCCCCGAGCAGGCCCACCCTGTCCCCAAGCCCCGTCTCCCAAGGCAGAGCCCGCGCGACTCTCCGCCGACGCCCAAACCTCGCACCGTCCACCTGGGTCACCCCACCTTGTCCGAGAAGAGCTCCCCCACGCCCCCTGCGGGCGACAAGGCGAAGGACTCTCGGCCCAAGCAGACACTGCGCAAGCTCCAGCTGAGCGAGGCGGAGAAGAGCCAGCTGGTCAACCTCCAGAGCCTCAGCGCCGACTCAGACTCGGAGACCCCCGGGGGCTCCTCCTCCTGCTCCTCGTCCTCAGCCACGGCGGGAGGGCCGAGCCCCCCGCGCCCCGCGGACACCCAGGACGAGGAGGGCTACTGGAGCGGCAGCACGGCGGGACCCCACCGGGAAAAGAAGAACCGTCGGTGCTTCAAGAGGAAGGAGGAGCCAGGCGGGCTGGCTAAAGTCCGCTCCAAGTTCTCCCCCTGGAACCTGTCGTCGCCCAGGCTCAGCAAAGACCACCGCCTCAGTGTGCTCAACAGAGTGGGTATGTAAAGACAGGCAGTATCCACTGTGTGTGTGTGTGAGTACAGTAGACCTCTAGCAGACTGCATATTTCCAGTACAACGCTAGAAGAACGGCACATTTGATAACAACGCTGAGAGGATTTGCTTTCAAGGGTGTTCACAGCAGTACTTGTAGGGAAAAGGGTGGGCTTTAGAGTCTCTTTAATTCAGCCACACCATTTTCTAACAGTGGCATTGTGTGCAGGCCCAGGGTGAGAGGATTTCCGGTCGAGTTGTGAAACATTTCCTTCTTATTATTTATCATGTGTTAATCTTATGACAAGAAGTATTTAATTATACTTTTTTTTTATCAGATTTTTAAATGCGTAAATTTATACGTACACACACACACACAACTTCTACATTCAAAAGTAAAGTGAATGAATCTACCGGTTTATCCTTGGGATTAGCATTAGGCTGATTTGACAAATGTTAGACTGGTTAAATATAGGCCCAAATAGAGAGCATTCTACATTGTCTCTACAAAGTCTCTTGGGGATTATTACAGTTGGGTGCTCACTTTACTTCCTCAAACTTTACTTCAGAATTATAGCATGTGAAATATGTAACAGCTAATCTTAAAATAACTGCATTTTTTTTCCTCTTTTCTTTCAACCAGTTTGTAACAGTTGTGTTACTAATAGTTTTGTTGTGACAATAGAAACACTGGGGCTACCTCTTATCACCAAGTTTTGTTGTTACTGTAGAAACACTGGGGCAGCATCACAGCACATCAGATGGCGCAGATGGCGATGATGATGACGATGACGACTATGAAGAGCTGTTTGCTAGAGAGGACGTTGACTTGTTTCAAGAAAAGGTAACTAACTGTGTCAGCCTGTAGCCTGACCTTCTAGTGTGTTCCACAGCTCCTGCTTACTATTGGCTTACTAATGGCTGAAACACCTCTCTAGTTTCAGACCATCCCCTCCGACCCTGTGGAGGCAGAGAAGGTGGGGCTGATGAAGATGAGGACACTGGAGCGAAGAGCCAAGATGAGCGAGCTAGGACGCTTCCGTAAAGCACAGGTCATTATTTATTGTGTACATTTTTCTTTGTTTGATTTAAGTTTTACAAATTTGACTTTGCACAACATTTGTTTTCCTATTTGATATCTATATTGTATCATATATTGCAATGTAGTATACTGTAAATGTTGTTTATAATACCCGAGTATACTTCCTTAATTTAAATATAACTGCTACTATAGAGCCCACTGTGAAAACCCCTCTAGCTTCCTGCATCTGTGTAACGTACTGGCATGTTTTCATTGTCACCAGTCCATTCAGAGGAGGCTGGAGGAGATAGAAGTGACCTTCAAGGACCTGGAGGACAACGGCGTCATATTGGAAAGAACTCTCCGAGGAGAGTCTGGTATGAAACTTTTACAGCAGAGCTGCCATTTCCAAGTAACCCTGTTCGCCTGCGTAGTTCGTCAAATGACATCTAAGTAGATCATCTGATGTGCAGAACACCCACTAACGCACTTGTGCTCCGAACATTATTGGTGTTGATTTTCCACTTTCCTAAACTCTCAGCATCACAATCTCCTTCTCACGAACGCACCCTCAAGCGCTATGCTCGTCATTCCCACCCTAGGAAGCGGGGGCTCTCCTGATATGATCGAACAGTGGATCCAGCTGGTACACCAGAAGAACGCCTTGGTTTCTGAGGAGTCTGACCTCATGGTGGCGTAAGTCTACATGCGCGCGCACACACACACTGCTGTGTAGCCACCCTGTGAATACAACAGTCATTGCAGAGGGAAAATAACAGCCTAGCCTGTAGGGCCAGAGAAATAAATCTACCACTCCTTGGTTTGCTGTTTTGCACTCTTGACCTGCAGCTATACAGCTACATCTATTTACTTAGCACTTGTTATTGCACACGCGGTCCAGGTCTCTTGATGGTAGCACACTGAGGTGATTCATCTGCTGTTGCTTTAACCTCTCAGGTCCCGTCAGCTGGAGCTGGAAGACAAGCAGAGCATGCTGGAGTTGGAACTCCGAAAATACATGGAGCTTGATGGTCTGTGCTGTGCTGTGTGTGTGTGTGTGTGTGTGTGTGTGTGTGTGTGTGTGCGTTAAATTGCACGAGTGTTGACGTAATGTGGTAGATGAGACCTCGTCTCAGGACTGTGTGTGTGCTGACCCCATATGATTGTCAGTTTTGTTGCGCCTTTTTAAAGTTATGGCGAGACTGCTGACTTGCTTTTTAATTTGTCCGATTTTTTATAATTAGCACAACACTTTCAATAAATGACACGTTTCCTCAAATGTTTGAAACATTCTTGAAGTACTTTCAAAGATGTTTGCTGTGTTTAATGGGTGTGGTGTAGTGCGTGTTGCTCACTTGAATTAAAGTGGAACCGCGTTTGGAACCTGTTAGGGCTTTTATTAATGGTTAACATCACCATTTAGTACCAGTACCAAAAGTTGCTTTAAATTGCATCCTATTTCTTAAATGCGTTTGTTTGTTTGTGATTGTTCATGTGAATATGTTGACATTAGGGGCATATCTTCCTACAGCTCAGATGGTTCTCAAACGATCACACGGTGGATCTTGTAATGTTGTTCAGTCCGCTGCCGTTCATTAAATGTAACGTTAAACGTTATGCCATCCTGAACGTGGTCGGCGTAGATATCTAACTAGCCCAATCTCATGTCCTTGTACGTGTGCACATCTACGTGGAAGGCTTGTACATGTCTGTACTTTGTGTTTCAGACTGTGACAAGACGTCAGCGCAGCAGGTGGAGGAGGAGAGGATTCTCCAGGAGATCATCAACGTGGTGGACATGAGAGACTCTCTGGTGGCCTTCTTGGACGAGCAGCGGCAGAAGGAGATGAGCGAGGAGCAGGAGGCGTTTACCATCAAGGAGGCCAAGAGACACTCCAAGGTCAGCAGCGCTCAGGTTCACTGGGCGTGAGGCACCACATCCACTTTAAGCATTCGTCAGTACATGGGTGGACGCTGCGCTTTTCGTCTCGGACTCGCCTTGGCCTCACACTTATAGGAACTGTGTTAGTTTTTTTTTTTTTTTTTTTTTAACAAAGCCAAAGATGATGCAAACCTGTTGAAGGTACACTGCAGAAAACACAAAGGATGAAGCACCTAGGACATGGCCCACACACTGAAAGATATTGCCTACTGCTTTTGGAAATTCTTCTTGGCCTGGTTAAGAACGAGTATCAGCAAGCTCATGTTCATTGTGTTGTTGGTTTAATTTAACAGACTAATAATAATAATAATAATAATGTGAGCTTTATTATACATGTAAATGTTGCATATCTGTTCTGTTACTGCACACTGAAGATTCATATAAGTGAGGTTAGTAAAAGGTGTAGTTATTACAGCTGGTTACACAATAATGAGAGCAGTTGACGTCTGTTGTTCACAATGACTTGTTTCAGCACTTCCAGATGTTTACCCTGAGTTTATTTGTGATTGCATGTTCAGTAGCTCTTCTCAGGGGTCGACTGTTTGAGTCCTCTAGGATAAGTGTTTTTTTACAGATTACCCAATGGGAGCTGCTCTTTGGGATTGGTGTGGTACAGTAAAGCATATTGTGTTAATGAGAACCAGACTGAAGGGGTAAACATAATATATATATATTATTACTGTGTACTATATTAAAAATGTCCAGTTGTTAGATGTGCAAGCACCACGGTTCAAGATCATGGCTGTTGGGGGAGAGGGAAAAGGCTTACTGTATTGTTATACTGATGCCATCTGGTCCCATTTGGACAGAAAATAAAAGTATATTGCATAAAGGTCATGCACTTTGACAGTTGATGTTTTGACTTTTAAAAGATATGGTCTTTAAAGAAATAACCGAATGACTGATTAAAAGGTTTGCCCTATTACCTAAATACTGTGTACTGCAGATTTGATACTAAAAGTATAGGAGAAGTCTTGCATGGTCAATTTAGTTTTTTTTCTTGGCCCCAAAGAAAAATAAATTAAAGATTCATTATTAAAATGGAACCATAAACTGATGTCAAATGCCTTGGTGTAACACCATTTTTTACAATAAATTAAGTAAACATTTAGATTTGGTGTTTCTTTACTGTCACATTCCAAATTATTGTCACTGTCAAACTACAGTATACAGTACTAGTAGTATTTTATTATTACTAATATTGCATTGCTATTAGTATGTACTGTATAAAGAATAAGGATAGCTTGTTTAACACCATGCAACAGTGTTATACATGGTACCCTCTGCTATTCTTCCTAATAACCACTATGGGGCATACATATACCTTCAGCTTGTGTAGTTGGCTTTAGAAATCATAGGATGGCATTGGGAAAACAGTTTGGTGTTTTGACGTCCAATGTAAAACAGTATAGTGTTCAGTGTGTATACATACAATACCATATGGATTGGTTTTAAAATTGTGAAAAAAGCTCTGCAAAAATGTGCTTAGTTATTCAGTAGTAGCCATAGTTGTTCTCTACTGCTGTCCTTCTACTCTGGTCTAAACTGTTCATATAACAACCAGGTTATATAAGGCATTAACTTACATGACCTCAACTGGTTAATCCAATAGGTCAGTGACTTGTCAATAGGTTGGAAAACCTGCGGTCATAGTAACAGTGTATTCTATTGTGAGATTAACAGTGAATTTCATCACTTTAAAAGCATAATTCCCACATTTCTAACATCCTTATTTTATTTGTCTTATAACAAGAATAATAAATCAGCTGCCTCACCTCCCATGCCCCAGTATATTCTGATCCATACTGTATACTGTAGTACAGAGACTAAACTACAGTATAGGGCTCTTTGTTTTTGTTGCATAAAAACATTAATCAGCAGATACATAGCCTACATTAACCTTATGATACTCTTTTGGGTACCTAGGCTTCTTGCACATTCTTTCTATAAAAGACTACAAACTGTTTCCTAAGTTTATAATTATTGTTTATTTGATATCCACAATGGCATAGTTAGCTGCAGCCAACATTATAGTGTGTAATGTACTCCCAGTAATGCTGTGTCTGAAAATCATATCAAAGGGTCTATGGCCATGGGAATATTTATTGTAAACCTGTATCCAGGACAACAACCTAAGCCCAGCAGTTATTTATATTGTTGTATTTCATTCATCAGAAGAACTGCATATGTAACACTACACTATAGCACAAGAAACATTGTCTGGATTAAAACCTGTCTCCACGTGGCAGCATACATCAGTAATGCCTTGTAACATTCAGGAAATAGTGCTTATAGCTCACATGGTTTTATTAATCCATTTTAAATTATAGTTTCTTTGCAGCATGTGGCTGTCAGGTATAGAGCACACACATAGCATCATATTGAAAGGTAATATGATAAGCACATGCATGGTTCAGATTAATATAAACCTATTATAATGGAGATGACGTGATTAAATGGCTGTACTGTCCTTAGTGACTGCTGATTATAAAGCTGTTAAGTGCTGAGCACTGTTATGTTGTGTAACCTATAGCTCATGTGCATGAGGATGAACAGGAGGGCATGGGCCTTCCCCCTCATGTGGGCCCTGGCATTTGCTGCCCACCATGAAAAGCATGGGCTCAAGGGAACATGCATGGTGTGTGCCTGGTCAGTAATTTAGCAATGCTCATGTGGTGATGTGATTTGGAAGAAATGTTCTGAATGAAGGCTTCGTTTAGCATGAAGCCTGACTGCTAGCTCTCTTTGATGCAGCAATATACACAGGAATAGACATCATATGTATTTCAAATACAACATTGTATTTTGTCATTTGTATTATTGAAAGTATCTTACTTTGAATCAAAATACATTAGTGCTTTGTATTTTGTGGTTTATAAATATTTTCTGTGAGACGATTGTTGTTGCAGCCTCTGATGATAGCCTGGTGTAACCAAAACCAAAATTCACTTTGAATATGGTCTGGACACATTTGGGATAATTTGCAGTCGGAAGTACCGTACCGTAGATCATTTTGAAACTATCAGTGTTGCTAGAGCTGTTTGTATCACATTAACTAACATTTCGAACACTTTTATTTTTC
>JAODUK010004644.1:6088-33356 GCA_027564635.1 Typhlichthys eigenmanni
TGACACGTGAGAGCTAGGTAGCTGCTAGCTGTCACAGGACGTGAGTCGTGACACGTGAGAGCTAGGTAGCTGCTAGCCGCCACAGGACGTGAGTCGTGACACGTGAGAGCTAGGTAGCTGCTAGCTGTCACAGGACGTGAGTCGTGACACGTGAGAGCTAGGTAGCTGCTAGCTGCCACAGGACGTGAGTCGTGACACGTGAGAGCTATGTAGCTGCTAGCTGCCACAGGACGTGAGTCATGATGCGTGAGAGAGCTAGGTAGCTGCTAGCTGCCACAGGACGTGAGTCGTGACGCGTGAGAGAGCTATGTAGCTGCTAGCTGCCACAGGACGTGAGTCGTGACGCGTGAGAGAGCTAGGTAGCTGCTAGCCGCCACAGGACGTGAGTCGTGACGTGTGTGACGTATTACACACACACCCACACACACACACACACACACACACACACATACACATCACACCACATGTGCAAAGGGTGTGAGAAAGGTAGTAACATTCCACAGAAGAAGAGAATGACTCATGTATCATTGTGTCATTGAATGAAAAGTAGTTATGTTAGTTTGTATGATGACTGAGATAAAAGCACGCACACACGCGCACACACACCGTAGAGTGTCTTGCTACTCACCATTTTCCTCTGCTTTAATTACAACTTCTGCAGATGCTGAAACACAAAGATCCACAATAATATTAATAGCTATTTTAAATCATTACTTGTTTTCTGATAACACATTAAATATAGTTGCATATAATACAAAAACACATATTTATTGTACTGACATAAATTGCATGACATAAAATTGCATATTATATAATAATTTAGAGCTATTTAATTACATACATAACGATTTGCAACTTAAATCTTTATGAAAAAATTCCCTGAAACAAAGGTATATCTACTTACGGTGTGGGGTGCCATGGGTGACCAGAAACTCCAGCATTTTGTTCATAGCACCCATGAAGAAGATGATTCTCAGCTGAGTCATTGCCATGGTAATCAGACTCCAAAGGAAGATAGGAGAGAAAACAGAGCGACGGAATGGAATGGCATCTGAGAGAGAGAAAGAAAGATTCAGAGGAATGGGGGAGGATTTTCTCCTTTGTCCTGTCACTAATAAAATACTAATACGATTCAGTGGATGCTCACACTCAACAACCACTTGTGTTTTTGTGTAGTCTCGTGTTCTAACCTGCTTGGCATTTGTGTTTGATACAATTAACATTTTATATTCAATAACACTGGCCAAAGGATAAATCCAACGCCATGTTAAATCATTCTTATCTCTGACAGAAGCTAGCTTTACCTTAATGTTTTTCTTCACACACACAAGTTTATGTGAAAGCACTTCACAAGTCACTTCACAGTTCTTCCAGGAAAACTACTGCCATGTGTTTCATAAATGTTGAATTATTCTGACCAAAGCAAAAGTATAGCTCTATGAATTGTTTGGCAATTGTTTGGATATAAATTAAGGTACACAGCTTACGAGATATGAGATATACTGTCTGACATTGGCTAGATGAAAAATATTTATCGGTAGGAGAAAAACGCAATAACATTTTCAACACCAATGTTGTCAAATTATTTGAGCCCTTATTAATAAAACAAGCTATGAATTTCACATAAGCTTTTTGTTTCCATGAATAATAACCTAATTATTCCCATATGTGATACGCTTACTGGTGGGCAAGTCTTACAGTAGCTCTGTATAGCTACACAGCACCACAGTAGTAAATGGACTGCTTTTATATAGCGCTTTTATCCACAACACTTTACAGTATTTTGCCTCACATTCACCCATTCACACACGCATTCATACACCGATGGTGATTGCTGCCATGCAAGGTGCGACCAACCACCAGGAGCAGTTGGGGGGGTAGGGGGTTAGGCATCTTACTCAAGGATGCTTAGGTCAACACCGGGGTACGAACCCACAACGTGTCAGTAGTGTGAACTCACAGGGTGTTGCTTCTATACTGGTGGATAGTTTCTCTGTGGACTCCTGGATATCCCCATTTTTCTGGCTCAGTCTTTCCCCCAGAACGTTCTGGTCCCTTCTAGACTCTTCCTGGAGCGCTTTGAGCTGACTATGACACACACACACACACACAGGCACACGCACACGCACACAGGCACAGACACACGCATGTGATTCCCACTGCAATCATTAACCCGCCTCCCAAGGTTGCGATGACCAATTGGAGTGGCAGCCAGGAGTTACACTGACCTATAGTCGACCTCGTCTGGCGTGGGGAAACCCTTCTCTGGCCAGTTGAAGAAACAGTTGAGAAAGACACATGTAGCAAGCCCCGCCCATGTCAACATTATCACATTGAAGGACACACCGGCTGTGTAGATCACCTGGTAAAGTTACAGAGAGAGAGAGAGAGAGAGAGAGAGAGAGAGAGAGAGATGTGTGTAGTGTGTATTCAATGATTTACAAGAATGGACTTTTGTTTCACTAAAACTATAATAATAATAATAATAATAATAATAAACGTTATTAATTAATATATTAATATATAACTTTATTATTATTATTATTATACTAGAGACAGATACATTTACAGAGGACTGAACAGAGGAGTGTGGATGTGTTGACCCGGACTGTTACCTTGACACCGGGAAAGGTGACGGCTGATGAGGCATAAGAGCCAATCATCAGAGACATAATAGTGGAGCTCAAACTGCCAAACATGTTGGGAAGCTAGCAGAGAGACAGAAAGAGCAAGGATTCATTTCAACACCTGTACTATTGTGACACAACATGGACTCCGTAAATATGAACATAAACAAAGTGGCGAACACCTCTCACATCAACAAACAACAAACAATGCATTTCGTAATGTGTGGGGCGGAGGAAGCGTTCTCAAGAATGACTGATCCTGCCTTTAAGACCACCTGTGTGTGTGTGTGTGTGTGTGTGTGTGTGTAGCTGTGCGTGTGTGCGTGTGTCTTTCATAGTGGAGGTGCCAAGCTTTGTTGGGCAGAACACATGACATCGGCTGCTTGAGAAGCGGAGTAAAAAGGTGGTTCTTACAGTAGTGGCAGTACGCCACTACTTACACTTCTCAGAACCAAACTATTTCACAAGACATGATCGATCCCAAGAACTGCACTCGCGGTGCATTCGCTGTGGAGATTTCTGGAATTGTAGCAAGAGGGTCCTATTGGCACACACAGAACAGAGAACACATAGAGCACACTGCCTACTGTTAAACCAAAGTGATTCCAAACATAACAAATGTCAGCATGAAACCATATTTGCTGTTTAAGAACGACAGTTGGTCAAGCGCGAGTAATATGTGGCTGCTGCAACCGTGTAAATGAGTTTAACATAAGGACAGTATTCATCCAATGGACTCTTATGCAATGTGTGTGCGAGCATGCATTCAGCACCTTGTCAACAGCAGGCGTGGTTCCCACCACTCTGTTCCAGTTGACCCCATAAAACACCTTTAGTAGTTACACATATAGCCGCCCAGCACATAGGTGTACAGATGACACACACAGACACACACTCATCGGCAATTCAGAAGGACCACTCCGTGACTTTGAACTGCCCTCTGACAGCAAATCCTACACCTGCACTGCACTTAAGGAATGAGTGGCTTGCACTTATCTCTACTCCTCCCCCTCAAACTGAGCTCCTTGACCCCCTGCCTAACATTAAAGTGTAACTCCACCCACTACAACTTTGAAAAATGCGTCAGAAGCTGAGTGAGGCGAGGGGCTGAGAGGGGGACCCCCATTAACATTAACGTTAGCATACTAAGTGTACCACTGAAAACCAGCCAGGTCCTGGGGTGATTTTTAACGGATATGACGTATTTTCAGCACATAAAATGCTGTTTTTAATATAAAAATGTGAATTTTGTAAACATTAACACCAGCATTAATGTGTCTCATCTCAGCACAGATTAAACCTATTATTTCGTATACAGCTCAAAAAACTAAGTTTAGGGTTCAGTTGCACTTTAAAGACAGAGGGAGAACAAGATGGGGGGAAATAATAGAAAAGGTGAGGTATAACATGAGAGAGGAATGTGAATTATGTTTGTCTTTTGTTTTTCACGCTGTGCTTAGATCTATCCAGGCCACAGCTGCATCAAGGCGCTCTGCAGAGTTCACGGCATGAAACACCAAACCACAGCTGTTGGTGCTGGCTTCTTTCGTCTACCTCTCCTGTCTGTCTGTCCCTCTGTGGACACTCTTGTCACGGCGCTGGTGTGCGTACGTACGCAGTGTGCTCTACATTGGTCAGCTGTTGACTGCTGCTGTCCGCAGCATTCTTTCTGTGCCACTAACCTCTTAGCATTAGCCTCAAGCCACAATGTGTAAGCTAACGCTCACCTGTAATGTTGCTTTGCTCTCTAGTAGTTTGTGCCCAACTACCATTCAAATGCTCGTATATATAGCTCTTCAAGAAGTTTATTTGTTGAGGCGAGTGTGGTTCTGTATGATTCACTAATTCAGCATCAGCATGTACTCGCTGGTACCAACAATAAGCAATGGATCAGGCATTTCATCCCAGTACAGACATTCGGTACAAAGGCACACTCTACTTTCGTACCGCTAGGGAATAAACCCATTGATGTCTGTCAGATGCACATAAAATACGATCTCAGCCAAGCGCAAGAATTCTCAACATCATTAGTGGACAAAAAATGTAGCAAGAAACAACATATTACATTTTACCAACACAGGTGTTACACCAACCAATGCCTCATAAACTAGACAGACGTATCCTTACATGACCTTGGAGGTCACAGCCACGTCCTTGCTCCAGCACAAGATGGCAGACTGTCTGACTCTGTTTCCCTAACTTGTGCAAGGGCAGGTATTCACACTCCTGAGTCCTGGCTGAAATACATGTTGCCTCACTGACAGACACAGACTCCCCCATCTGAACAAAACAAGCTGATAAATCAAAAGGTTTTGTCTATTAACCTTTTTAACTAAACTCATTTAAGCCTGTCATTGGGGGGAAGAATTCCAGTCACATGGTTAGCCTGGTCCCTTTTCTTACTTTTTCCCATCGCAAAACTCAAGATGTCTAGTTGTGTGGTCACATTAACTACATATCTTGACCCAAAGATTTAACAAGGATATGAAAAGGGAGGCAATCATTTTCAAATCTGGTTCAAATTGCATTTAAATCAACTTCCTCTGTAATAAAACCATTGTGTAAAACCAGACTTTGTTCCCCCTGGTGTAACATATTTTTAACATCATTAAATTGTTTATATAAAAATGTTCTAATCCGGTATAGGGGTTTCTTGTGCGTCGCAGACATCAACATACCACAACAAGTGCAAGTGAACCCTGTTAAACCCAATCCACCTACAGAATACCAAGCGGGTGGCTACAGCTAACAGGACTGGTCAACTGTGAACCCACACAGTATCTGTTTAACCTTTGTGAGCCTACAAAAAGGGGTTCTTCCCGGCTGTATAGCCAGCAGGGCTATCACACAGAGAGGAGATCAGAGCGCTTTCCGCAGGGTGGAAATGCTCTGATCTCCTATAGTTAATAGCTCATCTCTGACCTCCGATATCACTACATCTGTTTCAAGTTTCCTATCCCTGTGTGTGTAGAACCCTGCATGCGCACGTGCACACACGTCGTGCACAGACGCCTTGCACACCAGGGTTGGGAAATAACTGATTACATTAACAGTACATGTAATCCTTTACAGTCACTAGCTAAAATAATCAGATTAAAGGTATTTTTCTAGAATTAGATGGTTACTTCTAGGACTACTTTCAAAAAACAATCGGCTGATCTCTTATTAACCTTTCATTAACGCCAATCAACAATACTTATTATTCAACCCTACTTTAATATGATCCCCTGAGCAACATAAACGGTCACAAAAATAGAAAGGTTTGGCGCTGCCAACACAATAAATTGCTTTGTTCAGGCGTGAGGAAATCTAAAAGTAACAGAAAGTAATCCGATCATGTTACAAAATGTTGGTAATCCAAAAATAGTGTTACCAATTATCATGTTAGTCTGGTAACTAGTAACTGTAACAGATTACATTTAAAAAGTAGCCTAGCAACCCTGGTGCACACACATTGACTGTCCTGAGTGCTGTTCAGGACAGAGTGGAGTACAGGAAGGATAAGGATGCGGTATGGTGAGATTGGTGGTACAGTTAAAGCTCAAGGCCAAGTTAACTTTATTGTCGTAGGAAAGGAAAGGGGGTCATGAGGACCTTATCGTGTTTGGACACACGTGAGTGGGTGGGGCTTCGGGGAGGGCGTGTGCAGTGGACGGGACCGGCGATTGGTGGAGGAGGCACACATGGAAATGTTCTATCTTGGGCAAGTCATGCGGATGTCAATAGGGGACATTCTAACCAAATCACACACACACACACACCACGCGCCCTGTCACACCCCCATACTCCTGTCAGAATGCATGGACATGCCGTGGCAATAGAACAGTCTAGGTACAAGCGGACAAATCACACACACACACCACGTGCACACACACACTTGCCTGCAGCAACAACACAGCACACTGCTCCCTCAGTTAACAGAAATGGAGGCCCTAGTCACAGGTCATTACTGTGCTACCAAAAATATACTGCTAAATTGCTCTGTTCTGAGAAACCACTCGCATATTGCGGTTTATTGTTCGAAATCCTGTCTATATGTAACAGAACTATATTTCAGATGTGGCAGTATCCTGTTATCTATGTCTAACTGTTTGGATGTAGCTTTGTTTTTATTTGAGGGGACCAAAATATAATTTGTATAAGTGTTAATTTTCTATTTATTTTAACATTTTAATCAACATGGGGTACCTCTGAGAAGAACCACTCGCAAATATTCAGTTGAGCAACTGAAGTCACTTAGTGCCTTTAACTGTATCAGTATATGTATCTTCAATAGTATGGCTAGTGCCATATCTAATGCTGCTCTACTCGTGTTAGGGAGCTGTTCCATTTCATAGCATCAGCTCTACTCGACTCTACTCGCCCCAACACAGATCTTTTTCCATTGTACCCCTGGTCGCCATAGCGACGGCGCTGTTCGAACAACTCCTGCAGTAGATCGGCCATTTTACGTTTTTATTTTTGAACATGCCTCTACCTTGTAGGAATGTCCTTCGGGTAGCCGTGTTCATAGACGTCTTGGTCAACTTTCACTGTCCAGTTGTCTGTGTTTAAGAGTTTACCTGGTAATAACCCTAACATATCATTTTTGTTTCAACATCCATTGGGTTATAATAAACCTCATTGGGTTGTCTTATAATGTGTCGTAGATGTGGTAACCTGTAATCTGTACTGTACACAGGCTGACGTACAGCATACAGAGACCCATTTTCTCCATTTCATCTCTCTTCCCAAGTGTCCCACATGTTGTGCTTCTCACCGTGAGAGAAGTGAAGGTTAGACAGATCCCTCCAAAGCCATTAAACGAGAGCGCCAGGAAGATGAGCGCTGACAGAACTGGTGGCAAACATCAAGTGAATAGACAGAGTGAGTGACAGATACACCCATTAACAAAAAGTAACAGTCATTGTGTGTGTCATAAATGTGTAAACTGTGTTTGTGTGTGTGTTTGTTTACCTACCACCAGGGTGATGTGCTGACACGGACATCATGACACACGAAAATGCAAAACACAAACTGCAGTGAAAATTAACAGAAAACAAGAAAAACAAGTGAAGTCATCGCGTTTGTACAATCTCTTGAACATAAAACATCATATCTGTATTCCACTAATAAAAGAAAAGAGAGAAAACGCTCTTTATACGTTGTACACGTGGCAACAGAACGGTTTTCCACTAGGATAGTCTCAGAGGGCCATACATCATACTTTAGATATTCTTCATGTGCGCTTCATGTAATATTCAGCGTGCTTCTCAAACCAGTAGAAGTACAGAGAAAACATTTATATGTTTTTGCTTGGGTTGGTAGTAGGTAGAGCCAGTGGTGACCGTTGTCAGCAAATGCAGAAGAAACTCAAGCTGTCTGAGCAAAACAGTTGGTATCTACAGAAGAAATGCCAACCAACTGTCAGTAACACATACAGTAGTTGTGAATAACAGGTTATCTGAGTTCTGCCATACGTCTATCACGCATGGCAGAAGTGTTAACATGTAATCTCTCTATGCAAAACGAGTCCTTCTGCCGAAAATGTGTGTGTAATTATTAGTCAATGTGTGCGTGTGCGTATCCTTTTATCTCTGTCATAAGAAAAACGAACATTACTACTGTTCATTCATTCAATGTCGTGAGTCATTCTCTTCTTATGTGGAATGTTACTACTCTCACCTTTCTCACACCCTTTGCCCACGTGGTGCCTTTCACTAGTTCCATTCAAGGTCTGTCACAACAATGCAACTGAAATACCTCGCACATCATTCTAGGTTCAAACTGAGAGAAAAAATAGCAAATAAATCAATAAATGGAGCTGTGGCGTAAGCAGTGGTTCTGTGACAACATGGGCCCTCTCTCTGCTATCCTGTCTCTCTATACTGTCCTGTCCATAAATAAAGAAATAAATAGATAAATAAGGATGTGCGTGTTGTTATTCACCGGTCCTTACCTGCCGGCCAGGCGGATGGGCCGCGGGCCGTACTTGTCCATCAGAATGCCCAGGGGCAGCGTGGTGGCACTGAGCAGGAAGGAGCCGATGGTGAAGCCCAGGTTGAGCATCTCCTCCTGGTCCACGCAGCTCAGCCACTCCTTCACCTGGCCCTTGGACGTGTTGACCAGGACAACCGATTCAGTTTCTGGACAGAAAAAGAGAGAGAAAAGGAACTTGAAGGCAGAGTTAGTCATTCTCAAGAACACTTGCTAACTTTGAGCTTGATATATATACAGTACATACTGTATATATATACAGTACATAGTAAGATAATACATTTAATTTAAGGACACCAGTCAAAACACTCAAGGACATCTTACATTGTGCAGTGTAACATGTACATGTAACATTGCAAGAATCAGTCTGGAACCCCTTAAAAGTGCTTGTTAAAAAAGCGGTGCTAACACATTTCCACCAAACCTTAACTTCCTTCCTTACATGTGATTGGATGACCACATACATTACCCAATCATATGTTTAACATCAGCCAGAGTGCCAGAGCTTTTCTTAATGGGCAAACACTTTTGCATTTAGACTTACAGACTGCTAATTTTAATTGATGCTCGCGAATCAGGATGGTCTAACAAAGCTAAAATGTACAACCATGGCATTCAAAACACAAGTTTACATAGTTGAGGCACTATTGTAACACCATAGCTAGACTATAACTACCCCTTTAAATAGTGGTTTTGTGTACAGTATATGCTAAACATATGCCCAGAGACATTGAAATAACAGAGTTAAGCCAACTCTGTTAGAAATTTTCAACGGTCACATGGTTCATGGAGAGGCAAAATACTAGTTCCCGGAAGTGCTTGGCGGGCAGTTTGAATATATATATTCATATATATACACAGATATATAACTACATTTTTTGGTAATTAGTAGTAAATAAATGCATGGATTTACATTTAAAATAAAATGTATAGGGTACTTTTAGTATTTAGGCTAAATTCCGGGAACTATTTTGAGGCTCCACGATCTGCCATTGCTGTGGAAAAACAGTCCATTGGAGTGAACTGTTTGGCAGGTATTTGATGTTACCGTTGCAGAGGTGGGAATAGAAACCCTCCTTCTTGAGCATGATGAGTAGGGAGCCCCACCCCAGAAGCACCGCTGAACACAGAAGATTCTCTATCACGCCTGTCACGGCCATCCACCAACGCCTCCTATAGGCCTGGAGGAGAGATGGCGCCATTGCTGCTCTGCCAAAGGAGGAGACCGGAGAAAAATTTGGATTTTTTAAATTTTAAAACAAGTATAAAACAATTCTAACTTGTAAAAAAATAAAATAATCATAACAAGAACATGTAGGCTACATAGTAAACACACTGCTGTAACCCACTGTAGTAAATTAACTTAACATGTTTATGTGTAAGCAGTGGTTTTAGAGTAACAGTATTGTTCTTCAAGTTGAGGCAGGAACCTCTCTCGGACAATGATGTCTCCAAGGACTAATCACATGCTGGTCATTGTTCTGTAAATTATGAACAACTGACCTCCCAGAGCTATAAAACAGACTTGTCAGCAGGGTACTTTTCAGCATACTTTGCATTTGTGAAAAAGACGGATTTCCCTTGGGATTTCATAGGCCTGCTTTTGTATTGCAAATAGAGACCCTATGTCAGTTGGACTTTAAATGGAGAGAAGTGTTTAAACAACAAGGCCAGGTTGCCCCTAAATGCTGGTCGATACAAAGTAAAAACAACACATGCATTAACGTGCAAACACACACACACACACACACACACACACACACACACACACACACACGTGTCAGAGTGACCACAATTAATACACAATATAGTCATGACCTCATGCGCAAACACACACACACACACAGACAGACAGGCGTATGGGTGAAATACACAGTAAAAGCTCATTGGACATCATTTGAGTTTCAACAGGAAGGACGTTTCTATGTGGTCCTTTACAATGACAGACAATTTGATCTGAGAGCTGTACCAGAGAGTTTCTCTGTTTTCCTGGTCACAAACCTGTTTGTGTATGTGTAATAAGGATGTGTGTGTGTGTGTGTGGGGGGGGGGGGTGTTACACAAGCACTCCCTTTTTAGATGAAAAGATAATTTGAAAGGGGTGGGGGTCTTTGTAATTGACACCGCATGTTGGAACTGCCTTCAGTGCCCATAAGACTCCATTAGCCCCTGACAATGGTCACATGGCAGTGGAGTGCTCTGCATACCACATGTATAACTCTACAACTGATGTTAGGTTGTCCTGTCTGCCTTTATAAATAGTTGAATCTCGCAAGCCTTGCGTTCCTCAACCATGAATCACCATTTGCATAGACACCTCTTTCCCATGAACAGTGTGTACTATTACACTTCTACATTCCCTTGCTTATATATGCATTTAAGTAAAACCACACCCGCAAAGAACATTGCTCTGTCTCCAATCAGCTTTTGAAAAAGCGTGAGTTCTTCATCAATGAGCGTAGCACGACGACAAATGTTAACTGGGCCTGGACACCACTGTCACATGAAATGGTATTTCACCGTGCTGTCGTTGTCCCTGACATATTATAGCATATATATTGAGACACACTTAAAACTATTGTAAAAATGTCAGGCAACACAAAGGTAAACAAAGCTTCTCAGAGGTACAAGTAAAGTGAAATACATTTGTACAGCCTCTGCAGTAAACTACAATCCAATACAGTACTTGGGCTGTACCGTAGACTACTCATACTTGTACTGTAAATTAGTGCTACCACATTAGCTTGCATGTGCATACTTGTACGGTGAGCACTACTTATGTAGATTACACTCTGTAAACCCACTTTCTTGGCGCTCAACTCAGCGCACATGGACTGAGACCAACACACAAGTCCCGCAAGAACAAACCGGTTCTCTGTGTGAATTGGCGGGCAAATATATTTTCCCGCCTCCTCTCCTTCATATCATCCATCTTTCCTTTTACCGAGGAGAGCTGTTTAGTTAGAGGGAGTTGTAGAAATCCTACAGTCAACTGTATAATAAGTACAAGTAGACTCTGCATGGGTTATATTCCTAGTTTGTTTTTGTTTAGCAAAACATGTTTTACATAGAGTGCGTCTGAAGGGAGAAGGGTACACCACAAACAATAACCTTAAACACTAACCTTTAACCTTTAACGCTATTGAACTCCAAATGAAAATAAGTCTTTCTATCCCACCCACAGGTCTGTGTTCAATTCTGTGTGAATGCAGAACTGGAATATGGCAGCCAGACAGACATGCTTCAACGGTGAAGAACAGGCTAACAGACAAGCAGAGGTCTCATTAACAGTGTACTGTGAAATCAAATGTAAACACAAAAGTGGCCAGTAGGCAGCTGTGAGCCCCTATCATAACACTGCCAAGTGTGTACAAGGACATGCCTCACAACACCTTCTGGCATTATGCAATGTTGCATAATGCCCAATGCTCAATTATAACAGGCTATTAAGGTACTAGACTCAACAGACACTTTAATCCAAAGCTTAATGAGGAGAAAAACTATATTAAAAAATGTATATCTACTCCAATGGCCTACTATATTACCCAGCATCAGTTAAATGAATGCTAACCATATAATGTATAAGCCCTGTATCACAGGGAATGTATACAGAAATGTATGAGTCTATAGATGTAGGAGTATAGAAGAGAGTAACTCAGCAACACAGCAAACGAGGCATGTCCTCTCACACTACACGAATATAACGTTTGTGTCATGGTAACCGTTCCGGACACAAAACCAGGAGTGTCCCTTTAATTTCTCACACTTGTATGCATTTGACTGCTAACTTGGTTTTCCTCTGGCTACCAGTTACATTGACCACTGCCTATAGCTCTCAATGGCACAAAGGACGCCGGGCAAACGCGGTATTCTCACTAGTTCACTAGTTATAAAAAACATACACGACTCTGTATAGGAGACCAGCTGTTCCCCGAAATGTCGAAAAGCACTGGTCTTGTGAGAGGCAGATACAGCTGTCTCTCCACGGGCATGCCCCCAGACAATCTCTGGTTACTAGTGAGACAGACATGCGGCAGGAAGAAGGAAGTATATGTTTTTACCTAAAAAAATCCCACAAAACTCTATTTCGAAACTGTATTTCGCAGGTAACGTGTTCAATGCCTGCATCACTGTGACTGACGCAATGACAAAGATGCACGTTTACCCACCGCGTTTTATCTTAATAGTGTAGCAGCTGCTTTAAAATGTACCTATTTTATTAACAGACACACGCTAAGCGGCAGTTGGATACATGTGTTTCGCACGCTTAAACATGTTCATCATACATAATCATCATAATAGCATAGTTTAAATGTATCGGTTAGTTATTAAACATAGGAAGAGATGATGCAGTTTTAGTGCCACGTGTGAAAACCCTTCTGCGCTCTTATATATTTCTCTACTTTGTAACTTTACTTTGACATGCTATTGGAAAACTGTGAAAGAAAGACAGAAAGTAACCAGTTGTACTTACGTTGATTTTGTGTTTTCTTTGTAAAGAAAAAAAGAAGCAATATAATAGTTTAGTCTTTGCCCGCGTTTGCTCAGCAGATTATAGGCAACTACAGCTTCCTATGGGGTTCTGCCTGTTCATGTGCTTAATACATGCACAGATAGCATCAGTCTCTGACTCTAGACTGATGTTTAAAAAGAAAATCTGTTTTAGTATTATTCACAATGTAGGCCTAGTCGCCCCCCACCGTTTCCTCTTCTATAGCCTACTAACTGCATCTACCATTTGGCAAATTCCCTCCCTCTTTGTTTGCTTCAAGTGAATAAGATGAGCCAACCCCTTGTAGCAGAGTATACTGCTCGAGTCGTTTAGGGCATAGCCTACAATACATTAGTAGGCCTTGCCCACTATGAAAACATCACGGTCCGCTCCTATATTTACAATGCTGACACGATATAAACCCGATGGGTAGGACTGAGGCTTAAAAATTAAATTAAAAACGCCGCTCATACATCTGTCGTGGCTTTTACAGTATAGGCACGTTGCCACCGGCCTGCTGAACCGCCATAGCCAGAAGGCAGCCAAACAGAAATGTGGAAAACCAATACAAACCAACCAAAACTAAAGACGTATAGGTCTGCACAGCTATATGTATTTCTAATAAAATGCAGGCCACACTATTATTACTGGAGTTCCCCACATGTGGTATTGGGGAAGGTATATTAAAAGCTCACAATTATACTTTTCTTATCATATTATGTAATATTTGACTTTTATCTGTCGATCATTGCGCTGTTTACATTTATTCAAGTAAAGATATAGGCCTACACTACAGCAGCTTACATTGTTGCGGTGCATTTTAGCTATGCGTTTTATGTGTTTTAGAATTGTGTTATTTTAAGCCAATGTTACAGTCATTCACGTTTGTAGTTATAATAACCATAGGTTATAACACCTACAGTAAACTACTAACTTGTGTGGAAGAGGTTTTATTTTATAGTTACAGTGCGCCACCTGCTGGTCAAACAATATGTAGGCACAGGTTCACTTTCTGCGTCTACAAACGCTGAAAGTTAACTCGTCCTGTCAACTTTCATTTATGCCTCTTAAATCAAGTGACGTCTTTTCATCGTTGATGTAGACGCCATTTCAACAATGGCAACATGTTTACTGGGTAGACTAGACAGCTCAATATTATACAGTTCAAGATGATTTCAGATAAATTATAATAAAACTAACCATGAACATAGTATGCACTATGTGTGACCTTTACACTATAAAAGCAAAGATGGCTGCAATCGTGAGGGATGCTCTAGACTCGAGCAGGGGTCTGCAACATTTGCCCAAAACATTATATTTTTATCTGTCTGGTCAGAAAATATTATATTAAGTTAGCCTATGAACATTATACCTAGATGAGAATTAATTCCCATCTTCCCAGGGTTTAGGAGTGTTTGTGAACTGCGGGGACACTGAAATGTTAGGGGGGTGCGGGGGCATGCTCCCCTGCAAAGATATTTTTTTAAATAATGCACTTAAATGCCAATTTCTGGTGATTTGAAAACAGAATATACTAGTCTATGCCCAACTACTGTGCACTCACAATTTTGAATGGACTAGATCCATTTGGATACTGGTGAAATCATAAAACCTAGATTAAGTTATATATGCTGTTTGTCAAAGCCACAGGGAGCCACTGTAGAGGGGCTCAAGAGGAGCAGGGTTGGAGCTGCTCTAGAGAGTCTAGTATCTGGTATAAAACACCAGTACCTTATAAAACACCAATAAATACCTTAAGCAAATCAAACACATAATCTTCATAATAATAATGCAAGTGTTGCCTGCTGAGACAGACAAATTGTGAAGCAGCAGGTGAGGCTTTGCCACATAACAGAACTTGAAAATAAATGTATATTTCAAATGAATAAAGTCCCCTGGTGTTATAAATTAGTTCTTACCAAATTGAAGGAGTTCAAGTACCTCAAGGTCTTGTTTGTGAGTGAGGGGACATCGGAGCGGAAGATTGGCCAGAGAATCGGGGTAGCGGGAGCGGTATTACAATCACTTGTAACTGCACCGTTGTGACAAAAAGAGAGTCATGACCCACCTTTCATGACCGAAAGAACTAGATCACGGGATCTCAGGAGTGTGGCAGGCGTCTCCCTTAGAGATAGGGTCAGAAGCTCAGCCATCCGTGAGGAACTCGGAGTAGTGCCGCTGTTCCTTTGCATCGAAAGGAGCCAGTTGATGTGGTAAGGGCATCTGGTAGCCGGACAGCTCTTAATTCTGTAATGCTTTTAAAACCCCAATAATATCTTGGATCAACACAAACAGTTCCGAAGGGCCCAAAAAGTGAAGATAATACAAGGTTTTAACCAGATTTACTACTTTTTATGCCACTAGATGTCACACTAAGCACCAGCATCTCGCACGAAAACAAGACTAGCAGAGACCGTATAAATAAAGTTTGGAACATATAACATATATTTAGGATTATTTTGGCAAACTGATACAAGTCTGTCTGTTTGTTGTCTTGAAAAATAATGTAGTAAGCTATGGTTTCTGCTTAATAGAAACTAAATAAATTACAATATATAAGCTTGTAAGTGACAGTGCTGACAGCCAATGAAAATCTACCGCCTCACGTCCTGATAGTGCTGACGTGCTTGCAGCAGAGCCATGGAAAGAGAGAGTTGCACCAATGGAAGTTGGACATTTTCAATGATCACATGGTTCATGGAGGGGCAAAACAGTTCCAGGAAGTGCTTGGTGGCCAATTTGAAACGATATAACTTAATTTTTTGGTAATTAGTAGTCAATAAATGCACTGATACAATATAATTTATATGGTACTTTTAGTATTTGCGGCTAATTTCCGGGAACTCTTTTGAGGCTCCACGATCCACCATTGCTGTGAAAAAAAACGGTCAATTGGAGTGAATGGAGATGACGTGACTTTCTCTTTACATGGCTCTGACTTACAGTACAGCGGTCTATTATGTATCATTCTGCATGAGTCACTTATGTGGTGTAGTGCTAATGAATGGGAGAAACTGAGATTAGACCAAAGCAAATGCTTCACTGGCCATTCTAATCTTGAAAGCTTCATTAAGACTTGCCACGAGTATATCTAGGACCCCTGAATTAAAAAGTGTTTGTCATAAAGGCGGTGCTAATATATTTAAATCAAACTTGCTTACACGATTGGACTACCATACTATATTCTCACCGACTCAGAATGCTTATCATCAGCTAGAGAGCACCGGTTGAAACCAAAACAATCAGGCATACGCTAGCTCAGGAAAACCTTCAGCTGATTGACAAACGCTTTTCAATTAAAGGTTGGGTCAGCGATGGTGGAGAAAAAATGTTGATATTTCAAAATAAAAGCACTTCTACTTTTACGCCATAGGGTGCGCCATCAGAAGCTCCACCCCCTAAATTGGACACGCATTGCCAAGGATGGGATAGTGTTGCCGTGGTGTGGTCTGCAACGCTTTGTATATGTTCCCATTTACTGTGCCACACAGAACGGACAACTATCGAACCGAGGATGCTGAATTTGACTGAAAGTGTATTTGCTTCAATGAGTTTGCGATTTAGCTGATTACTGTATAACTTTAAAGGGTTCCAGACTGAATTAAATTGGAGATGAAGGCATGATTCACCTAGGCCACGCACACATACACGCATACATATGCACACGCACACGCACACACACATGCATGTGCTGCCTGACCGGCTATGAAAAGAACAGAGGAGCTCAGATTACAACACACACAGATGGACTGTGATGGCATTCTCTGCTCAGGATGCAACTACTCCACCATATATTTACAAAGACAATAGCTTTGTTTGTTGTTATATTCACGTTTAAAATATCACATTTATCCAAATTAATTAATTAATTAATTAATATCTTAATTAAACTCAACATTTGAACTTTAAACAAGCTTTTAGTGGTGTTGTTTTGAGTTTTAAAAATGAAACAGAAGTAATTCTTACTATATCTTTGAGAAATATGGGCGGCACTTGCCAGCAGAGTCAAGATGTCCTTGAGCAAGACACCCTAACTGCTCCCCCGGTGTTCAGGTGTCTCCTTGCATGGTTGACATCGCCATCAGTGTATGAATGTGTGTGTGAATGGGTGAATGTGAGGCAAATAATCTAAAGCGCTTCAGATATAAGCACTAGATAAATGCAGTCCATTTACCATTTACAAATATAGTTGCTATGGAGTGTAGTGGCCCGATTCTGCTGATTCAACCTGATGCAACGGACATGCCCTACCCCTTCATCAGGCCTCACTGTCTAAAACCCCTGAGTCAGCATCTGTGCAGTTCCTTTTGTTTATCAAATAATATACTGTACATACTGTAACAGCTTGAAGAAAAACAGGTTATATACAATATGAAGTATGTGTATTGCTTTGTTTTGAAAAAATAAAATGTTGGATTTTGAAGTGAGTAACAAATGTAGTTATAGAAGCTGTAGTAAAGTGAAAGGTTCTTTTATTGTCACATACACATTGTAAAATTCATCTTCTGCATTTAACCCATCCCTCAAGGCAGCAGTGAGCAGCCTGCTGTGCAGCGCCCGGGGACCATCTCCAGAGAGTAGCCAGTGTCGCTGGTCACACGGCACTGGCTGGAGGGTGAACCTGACATGTTTTTTAGATAATGGGGGAAACCGGAGCACCCGCAGGAAACCCACGCAAACTCCACACAGAAAGGCCGGGATGACCAGAGTTCGAACCCGTGACCTTCTTGCTGTGAGGCCACAGTGCTATCCACTGGGACACCGTGTTGCCTAGAGAAGGGAGTTAAAGTAAAATGAAAGTATACCACAACAACTCAGGTAAAGTACCAATTCCACAATGTGGTAGCAAGCCAGTTCCAACCAGTTCTGCTAAGATTTAGAGTGATATGTAATGATAATGTGTTTCCATGCGTCAAAGCCTCAAAGATGTCTATGGCGTGATGTAACGGTGTATATGATAAGACATGTATGGAAACCTATAGCTCACAAATGAAAATATACCTGAAGATCCGTAGCTGTAACATTATGTAACTGCTCCCTACCCAATTGATGGTAAACGAATATTCACTCAGTTCATCTCTTGAGTTGCCCATGACTGCTCTGGAGTTACCATCTGAGTCAACTATGAGTGGATTGTTGTTAGTAGTATCACGTCAAATCTCCTGCTCTCTTGCACGATACTGAGAGAGGAACTTGCAAGAGTTATATCACATTTGCTCTGGAAGGTCTGTGACTCAGTTGCTAAGTGCCTTTATATCTGCAGACATCTTGTGTGTCACTTTCAAGAGTGGCATGGAAAACTGTGTTTCCCGGCCAGATTTGGAGTGAGGTGACCGGTTCCAGATCTGGAACCGCTACAGGGAACAACCGTTCCAGAAGAGCCAGGGCATCCCAGGTGGAATCACGCTGCACATCGCAACAGGCCTTACATCTTTTCTGGATCGGGCTGATGGCATGCTGCTTCATCTCGAACACAGGTACGGATGGTATACCTCCAAAAAAAATGGATCCCAACTCACAACAGATGCCAGGGTGTGGAGAAAAACAGTCAAAACACATCCACAAGTGAAGACTTCAATGAATCCTGTGTGGTATTCACACAATTTCACAATTAGACCAGACATAGGCTACAAAATCACATGTTCTGACGTCACTTAGATGGATGTTCCCCAGTGACTTTGTCTACAAAATGACACTTGTCTGGTTCCCAACTGCTCCAAGTTACTCCTGTTGTATGGGTTCTGGCCACTGGATAAATCCATGTGGACTGTTTCAACAATATGGATGAAGTGGACCCTGCAGTGTGTTCAAAACAGCACACTCTCTAACAATATTGCCCTCACAGAGTGGAAAATGTATGATATTGGAATGGAAAATGTATTGCACTTTATTACCTAGGCCATTACCTATTGCACTTTATTAGCTAGGCCATTACCTGTTGCACTTTATATGAATGATTACGGGGTAATAGGTATAATGACATTATGCTGCATTCGTTCTATTTAGAATATTGTTTGCTTATTATTGCTGGAATATGACCTGTCCAACTACTGACAAATGTACTACATGTAAGTCACTTTGGATAAAAGCATCTGCCAAATGCCATAAATGTAAATGTAAACATAAATGTACTTGTATAACATAAATGTATGTAATAAAACTTGTTTAAAATAAATTACATACATATGCATTCAATTGACCAGAAATTAAGGTTAATATTTTGTCAGAACAGATTAATGGTACAAACAGATTATCTTCACACAGTTTTCATAGTTTAGATCTTTCTGTGGAACATTATGTTTACTTCCTATATTCTTTGTGTGGTTTCTATATGCTTTTTTAATTCACATTACTTTCACATTTTTATTATACATTTATACTCATTCACTCATATCGGAGTCCTTCTTGGTCAGACAATTTACAATTTAAAAGTATAGTTTGCAACAAAAACACTTCTGCCTTCCATGCCGTAGAGAGTGCTCCCTCAGAAGCTCTGCCCCACACATGGAAACACATTGCGAAGGCTAGCATATTGTTGTTGTTTTGTGTGGTCTGTTCCACTTGGTTTGTGTTCCTATTTACAAAGTCTAAAGCAGGATTGTTTTTCCAGCATGCACAGAAAATAGCTACCATGGAAATATTTAATGAGTTGGACCAAAAAATTGATTAGCTGAGATCTTAATATACCTCTATTCAAGTATTATATACTTAATTTACACCTTTAGTTAGAGTTGGATAGGAAAATCATTTACTTCCTGTGATAAAACATTCAATGGAAATCAAATTTCTCGATACAGTAGGCCTACGGGTATGTTTTATTAAATTGTGATTGCCATTTCCTGCCTTTTTGGATACCTCTGTAGTAACATGTTGGACAGCTGAATTCCCAAACACACTATTTTGTCTGTGTAATTGCTCATGCATTTTGGAACACTACCTGAGATATTGAAACCTGCATGAACACAGACTTCATATGGTTTTTCATAATTTTCCTGCATACGTTTGAATTCTTTGATTTATTGCTTCTTTGTTGAATTTCAACACTTGCATTTTATAATAAGGGTTAAACCACATGTACTGGGAATAATATTTTAACAATACAACAGTAGCCTACATCCTACAGCAGCTGACAACAACAATTATTCAATTAATCTTTGTGGAAGGATGATTGTTCCAAACAAACCAATTTGGTGTGTCGCTTTTGCGGTTAAAACCGGTCAAATGCATGGATTCAGTTCCTCTATCGTGGCCAGGATTGCCTCATGTAGCATCCGCATCCCCCCCCCCCCCCACCCCCCCCGTCCCCCACCCATACACTCACTAAGAAATTAATGCACGCATGCACATATTAGACGTAAGCCACTAGGCTTCCAAGTGAAGACGTAGTTCGGATATTGAGCAAGACTTCTACATAATGTCACCACTTATCAATGACATTACTTGTCTCCACATAATAAATACAGCTGGCAAGTGGAACACTACAGTACACTGTAGGTTAATCTGCTCCTCCTTGCCAGCCCACCTGTTCCTCCATACGAAGTAAGTGCACCCTCGGTACTGAGCTTTATAAAAATCTGATCCGTTCATATTGCTGCTAGTTTGGGCCATTATACGGCATTCATCACTAGGACGCTTACGTTATCTAATTATATACAGAGAGATCATTTAGTGTAGCGTGTATATATTAGAGATAAAGACTGGAATCCTTATATACATCACATCTACGTCTATATGTCTATTCTTCTCACTATGTATAAATTATCATTCTCTGACCTCCTACCACCATTCTATTACTCCCTCTAGTGGCACACTGGGTCCAGGGACTTGCCTTGGTCTGTGTTTTCCTGAGTAGGTTGTCGCATGGGGCACCAAAACATCGCGTGGGCCCAGAGGCGCAATGCATGCGGGATCGCGCCAGGCTGGTGCAAGAGCTGAAGCAACATACGATGTATATAAATCAAAATCAAGTAAGTGAGGAGGAGGATGAATGGAATCCTCATTTCACTCAGGAATTACAGGTTGTGGGAGTGTCTCATACTGGATTGCTGGTCCCGCCCCCTTCCATCTACACCTGAACACAATGTTTCCTCTAACAATATTTTGATAATGAATCAAAATATGAAAAGACATTGGCCCCTATCAGCTATTTTACTTTTTATATCCACATGCTCCTCTCTAAAGGGAGTTAATACTTTTAACCCTGACTGAGACAATGGCAGACAATGTCTCCTGTCAGAAATATGTTTTTATAATTGTAATAAATCTAAGTTGTGTGCAGGAACATTTTTATATTAAGTATTTATATGGTGTTATTTCTGAACTGTGTTTTCAATATGTTATTAAGCTCAAGAAGTTAATGTACTAAACAAATCCTTTATATTCTTTCTGATTTCAGACGATTTCAGACTCAAAAATCTCACTGGTAAGTTCAAATAAGAAATAAACTGAACAAATACTAAATAAATACAAATAAATAAGTTATGTATTATATCTGTGCTATGCTTTGTTTCTGCAGATGTGCATTTTGAAAAGAATAGGAATGTGTTCACATGCCCCAGCTGCTGGAATGACTACAGACCTACAGCAATACACACAAGCTTTCGAAGAATGCTTGCATTTAGCTGTGAGTGTCACATGTACATGTGTCAGTGACATATCCGTCTGTGTTTGGGTTGGCCAAAATATGCTGCTGTCCAGAACATTTCCACAACTTACTACATTCAGGAGTGCAACAAAAAATATGTTATTTTCTTCAAATATAGGGTGAGAGAACCTCTGAATGCCATTGCCTCCCCATCCATGGTGATGACTTCAACAATCTGATACAAAAAGAAAGTCTCCTTCACACCTTGAAAAAACACCTATCAGAAGGTTCGCAATGATAACCTTGTACAGTATGTCCTGCTTAGGCAGACAAAACCTTCACTGGCACTTTAATAATTTATTGATTACTACGTGGTTTATTGTGTTTTGCTATTTTAGTAATATTTCTAATAAGCTTCTGTCAGTGGGAATATTTATCTTAAGTCACTGAATTTCAAACACTGTGTGATTAATGTATATTCATTCCTATACTGTTTATGTATTTGGGTTATTTATTGTATTGATTGTTATGTTGTATTATTATTTGATATGTAAACTGTATTTTATGTATGTATGTATTTATTTATTAATGTATTAATTCATCCAATAAATTATTTTGACTAAAAAGTAAGATAACTGTTTTGATTCTAGTATGATTAAATACAGGATGTATTACGTGGAAAATATAAAAAAAGGCTTATTGTGCTTGATTTCAAACCAAATAAGACATGCCACCAGTATGAACCAATTCTCTATGGCAACATTGAAGTGTTTCTTAATTAAATTAGGTGACATCACTGAATAATTGAGACTGACTGCAAATTGGTCTTTTCAGTATTTTTTAAAGGGGCATAATTTCGCTTTTCTTGTTTTCCCTTTCGTTTAGTGTTATATAGCTTTATGTGCATTTGAACAAACTGCAAAGTTATAGCGTACAAAGTACACTCCAAAGCGAGTTACTCTCTCCCACAGAAACCACTTCTCTCATCTGACAGATGCCTTGTTGGGAATTACAGCTTTTTTTCTTTCTTAACATCTGTTGCATGGTGATGCAGTCATGTAGCACAATCCTTACTGCCCACCTACCAGCGATCTATTGGCGCGCCCTCACACAACGCTCAACTAGGCTGAGAAGGCGCCCCCTGAAGCCGCGGACACACTGCAGGCGACTAGCAGCGACGTAGCGATGAGACACAGTTGATTGAAGATTCAGCAACTTCAAGCGATGACGGGCGACACATTGGTGGTTGGCGACGTGAAGTGGGCGGGTACCGAGTTAAACTTATCTCAACTCCAGGCGACGCAATTGAGGCGACTACCAACGGGAGCTAAGGATATCGTTGACTGACAGATTGACTGAAACATTTTGAGTGGGAAAGAGGGATACCTAGTGTTGGAGTAGGATGGCATCTACAACATGCAGGGCAGTGGCCCTACAGGATGGAGGAACACTGAGTTCTGTCTCATTCATGCCGTGCTGCTTGTCGGTTTTACTATTGTTCCAATGAGGTACAAATTACACGATACAAGATACAAGTTAATCACTAAAATCTGACATTTGGCCATTTCAAATTTAGGCCTATATTTCTTGTCTTCCCACTATACCATGCGGATCTTCTTCTGTGCAATACATTACCAGTGTTTCCCAATGTTTGTGCTGGGGCCCCACAGTCCTGCATGTGTATCGCCCTGCTCCAACACACCTGAATTAAATTAATGGTCAATTATCAATCTTATGCAGGGATTGATAACCCATTAATTTCAGTCAGGTGTGTTGGAGTAGGGAGTCATAAACATGCAGGACAGTTGTCTCCAGGACCATAATTGAATTTTAGATGGTCTTCTAAGTACCACTTTCAGCATAGTTTACTGTTAACTATTTCTGGAGATGAATTATGTACATCTGAAGATCACATGTAATTATTAGAATAAATCCTAAAATATCAACAGTATCCCCCACCCTACAAAATATGCTTACAACAAACAAATGCTTTGTGCCAAAATATAGTGACATGTAACTTTTTCGTGGCATTGTGAACTTGTTTTTATATTTAACATGCAGCCTGCACAATGTTAGTGGTTAACGTTAAATACCATTGTTTGAATCAGACAAAAAAACATTGAAAGCGAATATGTGTTTGTTTACAAAACAATTTTCTGATAGTGTGTCCTGATTCCGTGCATGCAACCCTAACCCTAGTTACAAATGAACTGTCTCCTTTCAAAATGTACTTGTGATGAGGCTGCTGTTTGACATGACCAAGGAAATTCCTCCCTATTAGATATAATTATCATTCTTCAATCTGTTTCTACTTTAATTAGGTCCAGACAGCAATCGTACAAGCACACACACGCACACACACACACAGACACACACACACACTGACAATATGCAACACACACACACACACACACAAAAAGTCAATGTGTTTTTAATTTTCATTAATGTGAAGACAGTTTGTAGGTTGGCAATGAAGGATCTGCAGAGTCTCACAATACCTTAACATTAAACATAATCTAATCCCATGATCCCATTAGCAGAAGGCAATCATTCTTCTCATTATTCTCAAACTCAAAACTGCTCACAGGTGTAGGTTACTATAGGCTTACATGACCAACGCACAAGGCATCGAGGAGCCCACAGCATTACTTGTAATTTAAATGTATTGCCACAGGGTGACGCAATAGCGAAGCAACTGCGGAGACTTGGCATGAGCTATAATTCCTCAAATGATATATCGTGTCCTTATTAACCTAGCGCGTGTTGTAAAATAGATAGGCCTTTAGGCGAATCAGATAGTGGTATTTTGTTATAATGGGAAATGTGTGTGGTCTTTGCTATGCACGAAGCACAGTTAAAACAGTAGCCTAGGCCTATTATTAACAACTAAAATAACATTAGACGTCAACATTAATATCTACGTTTAGTTCTGCTTTTTGGATTACGTTATTTATTTTTAGGATACGCAATTTGTATTACACGATTTTTCAAAGGAGAAAAAGAGACACGCAGGGAAGTTTCATAACAGAAACAGAACAGGGGAAGGCAGCAAATCAAAGCCAGAGCGTTCGGGGTTTTGTGGGAACAGGACCCCTGCCGGGCGAGCAGCGGGAGTGGCTGATAGTAATTAGCACATTCATCATTTTTCATCGGGGACTCCCAACATCTGAAAATGACAGGCAACATTTACATCAAAGGGCTCCCATGACGCCGTTGGCCCCGCGGCCCAATCAAACATCTCCCTCTGGCTTGCATTATGACATAAATGCTCCTAAAGCCATGCGGCTGAGGAGGCAAAGAACCATGAGTGCGCATACAAGACAGGCTGTAGCCGGTGCCAATACAGGGACAAGAATATTCGCATAACTTTAAGATAATTATGTGACACAGCCACAACCGCAGGGGACAGCGTATGATGGATGAGCTGGAGATGGAAAAAAAAAAAGCGGGTGAAAGGGAGAAAAGTACGGGGTGTTTAAAAGAGACTACCGGTGTAACACAAACTCGGTAGAGAAGTGGCAGAGGAAAAGAAAAGAAAAGATAGGTGCAGAATAGGGAATGGAGGATGTCTGGATGTCTCAGGCCCCCTTCGACTCTATCATATCTTCTGTTTCTGCCTTTTAAGGCTGGGGCACCAGGCTTATAGCTACAAGTAGGTAATGAGTGCCTGGGAGCAGGCGGAGGGAATCTGAGAGAAAGGCGGGGGAGGGGAAAGGTGTGTTACGTGGTTTCAAGGAAAGATGATAAATAAACAACTTGGAAGGAACGAGAAGGGGGAGATGAAAACCTATAAAAAGGGGAAAGGGGGGTCAAACTGACTGGTGGAAAAACGATGGAAGCCAAATGAAGCGGGAGATTAGGAGTGATAGCGAGTGAAGGGAGCAATGGAAGGGATATCTGGATGTAACCAGATGGATGGAGGAGCAGAGCTAAATTAAGTGGAGATGTGCGATAAGATCACATATTACTTTGAAAGCATGCTTTAATAAAACTCGGCAGTGGAGATAGAAAATAGAAAGCTCCCTGCACGTAAGGAATACTCCGTGTAGCCTATTTTCACTTGTTTGCATTCAATGTACCTCCAATCTTTTCTCACTATTCTTTCCTTAATTCCTCCGTTTATTGTCTCAACATTTTGTCCCGGTTTCCATGGGATCTTTTGTTATTCTGTTAAAAGGCATACAACCAACACGCAAAACAATGTGTCCTTAAGGAAAGATGACTTCAAAGACACCTGAAGTGGAAACAGAAAGAATGGGGCAAGCCATGACATCAATAATGAGCTTTTTGAACTTTAACCCTTGCCTACAGCCCAGGGCACTGGCTGCAGTGACAGAGAGTAAAAGAGCAGCTTATTTAAGGTTCTTTTAACTGTGGCAATGTTCTCAACGCAGGGTGGTTTGGTCTGGAAAGTCTTAGCTACACTCTTTGTCTAGATTTGTCCTAATTTTTGTTTTTGTTTGAAATCTCCTGCACCTGAGTGGTTATTAACTTCCTGCTCCTTCCCACATAGCTTCTTAACCCCTCACATATAACCCCCCTTCCCACACACACACCACTTACATGCACAACTGTGTCAAATAAACAGTGGATTGAGTTTCATATGGATGTAATGCGTGAATAGGCATCATATTTTTTCTTCTATGAAAAGTTCTGTGGACGTTTCAACAACATTCACAATTCTCAATTTTGCAGCCCTATACGTTTACACGCGCAATTCAAATGATGAATAAGGGAATATCTTATTAATTATTGCTTAGGTACTGCTGGCTATCATGCTATGACAATTAATTTGGTTTGAAATGCAAACAATATTCTGAGTATTAAAACAAAACTATAAACAAACAAAAACAAAACTAATGACGTCACCAGAGAATACATCCTATTCTTCCTTCATCTTTCATGCTGTCTCTATTTCACTGTCATTCTGCATCTTTCTTCTTCATGCGTTCAGTTCTCTGTCCCTAAACCACAACAGTTGTGGGAAATCAGTCCCAGCTGTCAGTACTTTGATTTGATTGTAGAATGTGTCAATCAAGCATGGGCATGTTGTGCAAAATCAAATTCTAGTCACTCTGGTTATTTCAGCTCCCACTAAACTCTTTGCAGAGGAATTATTTTTGACTGTCACACAAAACCGTCCCAAGGCCCGTGGACTGATGGCTAAACTGACCGCCGCAGCTAATCTTTTATTTTTTTCCCTCATACACCACGTTAACTGAACATGAAAGTGTGGATTTATTCAAAACAACTTGTTCTGGTTCTCTTCAAATATCATTGCTTCTAGCAGTAACACTTGGGTTGTGGGGCAGATGTGACATGATTTAACAATCAAGATGTGAGAGCGTACTCTCAACTCCTAATGCCGGCGTTTAGAGAGTCGCCGATTGCGACACACTTTTTCTTCTCTACAGTTCAGAATCAACTGTGATATCCCTATCGCTGTAGTGGTAATATATTTGGGGTGCCTTCAAGAGTTTAACAGCTCCTTCAACTGTCTGGTCAGGAAGAGAAAAGGTTGAATTCTCTCTCTCTCTCTCTCTCTCTCTCTCTCTCTCTCTCTCTCTCTCTCTCTCTCTCTCTCTCTCA
>JAODUK010004645.1:0-10692 GCA_027564635.1 Typhlichthys eigenmanni
CGACGGTACATTTAGCAAATCGACGTATTAAGTAACCGGTTACGTCGGTTACGTCGACTAATCGTCCCAGCACTATATAGTTATATATTTACAGTACTCTCCTGAAAGTCACCAACGAAGTCAAATTGAAGCTTGAAGATAGATTGTTTCAAGAGCATATAGGCATAGGCATATCTCACAAACAAGACGTAATATAGGCATATTCCTCTGTAGTAGCGTTACATGTCGCTGACACTCCCAGCTCGCGTTGTAAGCAATTCACGCTACGATTGTCGCTCACGGGAGCAAGCTGGGATTCCCCTTCGAGTTGAGGCTTTTGTCTGCACGGCGGCCAGCTAAAAACTGGACTAAATTTGTGTAGTGTGACCCCGGCATCAGGGACCATAAAATGGGAACACATTTTAAACTAAATTGTCCTACAGTATATCTGCATCTAAATGACATATAGCTGTAAAATAAATATTTAAACACTATGGAAATGGAACTCAGCAAAAATTGTAACAGGTCGGTCAGGCTTGACAAAAAACGTTAAATCGGAATAATGCAATCGGTGCATCCCTAAGAAATTGGGTAACATAAGATAAATGAGCACTTGATTCCCACCACCCAGCATTTTTAAGTAAATATTAATCTCAGAGTTTTACCAAAAACATAGTATCTGCAAATTGAGATTACCGTTAGCACATATACAAATATGAACTTTTTCACACACACTACAGAACTACACTAAATATAGGTAGTGGTACCTCTCCAAAAACAAAAAACAAAAAAAAACCAAGATAAAACAATAATGCATTTGTTTTCATTTGATATCTAGTTACCCTTCAGCCTAGTTTGGTCACACGACCTACAAATGTTCTGTAGATTACCGTCACGGCTGCCCGTTTATAAATACCGTAGTTTGTACCAAGCTGCAACGGTTTCCATATGAGTAATCTCTAATAATGCTTTTGATTTGTTGTGGAGAAGAAATTAGATGTGTGCTACAGTGAAAGCAGAGGTCAGGAAGTCAGGAAACAGCCACATGGCCAGGGGGGAGGAGGACAGGGCACTATCATGTGCTGGAGGTGTAAAGCGTTGCCTGCAGATATACTGCTCCATAGGGGACAGACAATAACCCAGCAGGAGAGGAACCAGCGACACCCAAACACACTACAATGTCAGACCAAACAACACACAGGAATATTACACAGAGCAGCCAAGAGGACACAAAGCCTGTCTGCTAAGCAGAGGATACACTGCAGAACAAAAATGTGCCCAGGTGAAGAGACAGGGTAAAGAAAAAGCAGCTGGCCATTAGCCTAATAGGCAGCACTAATTCTCAGATTAACTGTAACTATACACTGAGCTACATCCTTCAGTACAGGATTTTTATGAATCTATATCCAGAAAAACTAATTTTTAATGAAACACTAATTCTCTAAATGTATATATTCTAACCCATAAAACAAAATACTCTTGTACGCCGCTTATAAAACTTAGTACATTCTGTTACAGTCCTATAGATGTGGCAATAACAGCCTTGTTTAATGTGATTAGCATAATAATGGACAGACACTGAGAAAACCAAGTTAACACCTCCTCTTACAGAGGAGGTGAAGATTCTTGACCCAAGGTTCCAATGGCCAGAGGGAAGGGAATCAATAGGAAAAACACTTCCTTTGGAAAGCAAAACCACTGTAGCATAGACAACTGAATTATACCTATTGCTACCTACCACTGCATTAATCCATCATCAAAAGTCTACCAAAAGCAATGGCAATTTATTTCTGTCACACAACCCTAAACATGGGGCCAATTTAAAAGGCAACAGGGAAAACGGTTAAGCTTCACATGGAAACATTCTTGATTTTCTTAACACCCTTGGACAACAATGGTTATTATAACTTTACACATTCATAGTCGATATCCGGAGATAAACAACATTGAACATATTGAATTGATGCTGGAGTGCTTAGTGTGTGTGACATCCAGTGATAAAATGTAATATAGAACAACTTAAATTAGAAAAACCCTAGCCCTAAGTAATAAGGTAGACAACATGCATTTTGAAATATGTAGGATATTAATTAAGCAATTAAATGAAATAAAATTAAAATAAAGACACAAATAGCTAAATGTATGCAAATTATAAAATAAGGCCAGTCCATCAAACAAGCATGGGTCTACTCAAGTTGGGAACAACTGAATATCTGATAAATTACTAAATGCTACAGCCTTGTGTGCTTGGATTATGTACGTGAAGATGATTTATATATAATCACAGGTTTTTGCTCTTTACACAATCGCACAAGGCCAAATCGCAGTTTTGATTGAAATGCAATTAATTGCGCAGCCCTAAATTTACTCCTCCCCCTTGTTTGAATCTCGTCCTTGTATTGCGCTCTCATTGGCTGTAGGTCGTCGCCGCTGCTATTACCAGTCACAACACTGTTCATACTACAGGATTTGGACTCCCCGACAGGTCCAGATATTTAACCTGCTATATAGCCAGTCGGGCCTTGCGACGCCTCGCCGACATGTTGCAGACACTCTCAGCTCGCGTTGTAAGCAATTCACACTACACGATCGTTGCTCATGGGAGCGAGCTGTGATTTCCCTCCGAGGGGGCTTTTGTCTGCAAGCTCATAAAAACACATCGACGAGCTGAAAACTTGGCTAAAATAGTGTAGTCTGACCCTGGCATAAAGTAAATCCAGAAAGTCAAACAAGCAGAAATGTAGTCCCTCACCTCTAATAATGATAAAGCATCTGTCACCTCTGTTACATAAGTCCTAATACAAATGGCTCATGATTTTACATGCTCATCTTCCGATAATACAAATTAACTGGTCGTTTAAAACACAGACACAGCTAATCCTAATGCTCAATGCAATGAGGGTCCATTCTCTTCGAACCCGCTCACCCCAATCCTCTGTCTAATGACTTCCTGGTGGTCTCAAAGGATGTATGGCAACACATCACAATCTGAAAACAAAAACTAAACTAAATAAACATGCAGGCCCAAAATTACATGACCATCTGAATCCAATTAAACTCTTACCTGAGTCAGAATCTTTCTGGTCTCCATTGGATCCAACAGTAAAGGGCAGCTTCCTTTTAGGAGCCTTCTCTTTCATCTCTTTGACCCCATCGCTGCGGTCCAATTTGGGAGTCTTGTTTGACAACACTTTATCCTGAGAGAGAGAGCGAGCATTAAACTCATGATTCGGACAACACAAATGTCAAAGGTGTCATTAATGTGCTGAAAGTGATAGAAGAGATCAATAGGGATTTGGCAAGAAAGAATGAAAGTGAAATTGCAAAAAGAACAAAAGCATTGGTGTTTTAGCTCCTTGTAGGCTCTGCTTTATGCTGTGCTAAAATAAAGCATTGCCGCCATTTAGGGACTCTATACAGCTGAAAGAACCTTTCCATGGAATTTCCACAGATTCCTGGCTCTCCGGCCACAGCAGAGAGACAGGCCCAGTACTGCCAACGCTCTGTGGTACAGCTGCATTAAGAGGCCACGTCTAACTGCAGGCAGGCGGTGTGAGCAGATGTCTACACTTTCTATGTAGCTTTTCTCAAAACTCTGATGTAGAAACTCTCTAAACTTGATCTAAGGCTAGTAGAAATTTAGCAAAGTTTACAATTGTGCATAATTTCAATACCGTCTTAGTGCATTATGATTTGATAATACTTTTTTGAGTATTTGATAACTGCTGTTAGAAATTGTCATATTTAGTCAGTTGAGTAATTAGTTATTGGCTAAAGTAGAGTAAAATGTGGGCAAAAACAGGTTGTGTGCACTAAAATGTACCATAACATCAGGGCATGCACATGGATTCACTACAGAACACCAAAAATATACATTTGGACGAGAAAAACAAAGCGTGAACTACTCCTCAGCTATAAACATTGCCGTTGACTTTTCAGTGATATTTACACTTTGACATGGTCTGTTGAAAACACAAACATTACTCAGAAAGAGTGTCACTCATATATATATATATATATATATATATATATATATAAATAAAAGAAAAATAGAAATCTACCACCCCTGTTTGTATAGTGTAAATCAAGGGGCTCACACAATCTACCCATCATTCACCGTAACAATGCCAGGCGAGCCGAAGTGAAGACTTGTTAAAAGGTAAAGTTAACAGCAGAGGTGCTGCGGTTTTCAAAATTAAAAGCAAACAAAAAAGCAATATTGCTTTCAAGTATTCCATAACGAAAAATATCCTAAGTAAACACACAAGCTTACATGATTCTTAAGGGAATAGAAGCAAAATGTCTGAGCACAAGGGCAGAGCATTAGTGCTGTTAAAGACATATTGGACTTACTTTACCCAAATACAAATATTTCTATGGTTGCCCTTAGAGCTGGGCAATATATCTGAAATATTTACAATAAAATGTTTATATATATATATATGATACTTGATATTAGAATTAACCATTTTTAATAAAAGCCGCTAATAATAATAATAATAATAATATAACAATAAAATAAAATATATAACATGTATAAAGCCGATTAATGGTAGTATACCATCTTATTAAATTGCAATTGTTGGATAAATCCATTATGAAACATATTTATTTTAATACAGAATGATGGTATGATCAGAATGTGAACTTCAATATAAAGTATAAAATATAAAGTAATGTAACAACTAACTATAAATAGCATGAGTGTCTCAGTTGGACACACAGTTTACAGTGATACGGTGCTAAAGCGAACAACCAGATCAGGTCAGATAAGACAGGTGCGGCCTGCAGTGTGTGTGTGTACTATTTTGCTTCTCGTTCTTTTTACAATCCGTCTCTCTCACTCTTCCTTCTCTCCCTGGGGCTGGCTCTCTATTATGTGGGCTGTTGAAGCTCCTCCTACTGCCCTGCCCCAGTCATAAGACTATGATGTCATGCTACAGTACACAGTGGGGACAAACGGAGTTGGCCACCCTCTTCCTCTCTCAAAGTTGGGCTCCACGCAGGCACGCTTGACACAAGAGAGAGTGCAAACAAAGGCTTGACACACAAACCTTGGGCGCGCAAACGGGCCTCATCTTGCAGCTTAAATTAGCATTGCTGCATGAGAAGAAACAGAATCCAGGCCAGTGAGGCCATCTTGATTTTTGCTGATCTTAGCTAAAAGACATCTGTGTCAAAGAGACTTGTTCTCATATCTGTCTTTCACGAGGCACTGTTTGGTAGTCTCCTAGCAATGCATGCACCGCTTGGCCTGTGTTTCTTGCCTCTCTCCCTCCTCATTTCCCACCCCCTGCCTTGCTCCGCTCCACTCCCTCTCTCCCTCCCTCCTTCCCACCCCTGCCAGAGTCTGATGCAATCCCGTGTTGAGGGCTGTACATGATTCCACGTATGTGCACACTGCGTATACTCCCTCTTAAGAGCGCTGATGCTAGTAGCTTAGAAGCTAACAAACACTATGACATCATCAGGCTGCGTCCAAACCTTTGTGACGCGGGCAGACAAAGACACAAATCTGGTGTGGCCGGTTAAAACCTCCACAGGACTCAAAATGAAAACGCTGATATTAGATAATCTAAAGCAGTCTGCCATCTACAGAAATATAAACAACAAGCATAACCTCATGCACTTCGCTCCATACTGGGGACTAGGGAGATGTTTCATCGTCACAGCATGCTATCTGGTGTTTGAATAATGTATGCACTCATGGTAGTTAAGGCTTTCAAGTATCCATCAAATGGAATGATGTAATGGTAATGCCTGCTCTCTCCGCATAACATGGAGCCCTGCAGGCATGTGCGACTCCATTTATAAGGATCCGCACATAACCCCCAAACTCATCACATGAAAGCTACCTGATGAGATAAGCTAATGAGGATGCTCAGCGAGTGTAGACGCAGCGTACAGTAGGTCACAGCGTTGCAGCTAACTTTATCATCGAGTTTAAGTGTCCAGGGAGCCATTAAGCTAATTGTATTTGTTATTCTGCATGGCGTTTGCTTCCAAGACCAGCCCACCACCACCAATAAGACACAGCACACAACGCCCACAAGACACAAATGGGTAGCTGTTGCAGCTCGAACATTTAACAGAGGCTACTGACAATAGGTGATGACTCAAAGGTCTTGCTGTAGGAAAAACACATGCGGCCGTTAGTCCGCCATAACGTAGTGTGGCTCTTCTTCTGATCCCACGCGCCAATACACGCACTGTCCATGTAACGGCAGCATTAAGGCACAGACTGCCGAGATTACCGTCAATGTATCCTTTATCCTCCGAGTCAAACAACACATCATACTGCAGCAGAGCCCAATGCAGAGGTCATGGTAACCATGGTGTTTGCGTTGGAGACCCCAGGGCCGTGATAAATGTAAAGGAGCACCAGGACAGGCTCCCATGGAGCAGACTAATATGACTGTGTTATTATGATTACTATGACTTTGAAAGTGTAATGAGGCCAGCACCGTGCAAAACCAACGTCCTTAGAGGATTATGGGTAAGTAGACGCATGGCGGTGGGGATACAAGGATGTGTGCAGCCTTCAGTGCTGCTGCTGTTATAAATTAAATATGCTCAATGAAATTATTGTAATACAGTTCTTGTGTGTGTGTGTGTGTGTGTGTGTGCGTGGGGGGGGGGTTGTGTGCATGCGCACATCTTACCTTCTTCCCACCTTGCTTCTCCACCATGTCGGTCCCAAGTGGGAAGTGGTCTGGCTGGGGGGTTTTAGAACCCCCACCTTTGGGCATCGTTTAGCTCTCGCCACGCCAAGCCTCATTCACGCTGCCATTGCGTCATCATCGACCGTCTGGGACAGAGAAGAGAGAGAGAGAGAGGGGAGGTCAGAGCCTGACCACTCTGTTCCTTTGAAAAACACATTTCCACACAATGTAGCCATTAGCGGTACATCAAGACCTTCATTTTGGTCAATTACACCCCTGTTCTGGGGAGGGAGAGGGAGCACTGCCAGGCCAGTGTTTATCTGGCCTGACTCTGCCCAACCCAAGCTGGAGGTACAGCCGGTGAAGCACCGACTCCCAGGTGAAAGGGATCCCATTCACTCAAAAAACACATCCATCCATCCATCCATCTCTAGACCCCTGAAAGCTTCAGCAGGACTAGGCCTATTAACAGGGTAGAGCAGGGAAGATGTTGCGTGCTGTGTGATAGGAGGAGAGTTAAGATCAGCTAAGGAATGTATTCAGGGCAGTGCCTGGCACGTCCGGACAACAGCCACACACACACACCTACAGTACCAACTCCGCCTTCTATCTCCATTGAGGGTTTTACCATATGCAGTCAGACGCATACAATCTAGCAGCCCTGAATTATCTGCTGAACCAAAAGCTCTGCCCTGTGCTACTGGACCACAGACATGAACTCTGCCCCACACACACACACACACACACACACACACACACACACACACACAAATAAGTCATACCTTTAGTCCCTTAACATTCTCTGCCCCGTAATGCTCCTCCTCACTCAGCCGAAGTGTGTGTGCATGCCCGAGAGAGAGAGAGACAGAGAGAGATTTCTTAGGACTGAGTGAGTGCCTCCTTTTCCACTGCAGGGACTCTGGCGCTGCTCCTCTTGCCTGGTGCCACTGTCCTCCATTTACCCTGCCTACGCCTGACCCGCCCTTCCTCAACCCCTCTGCAGTTCTCCCATTCTCCCCCAGTCACGTCCATCGGTTAGGACCGCCTGAGAGGAGCGTGAACACAGAGGATTCACCACACTCGCATGCTGACAAGACGGGGCACTACACCCATCTCCACATGAACCAGAAACCAAAGATGCATGAGACTGGGAAACAGCCTGCATACTGCATCATGACCACTGCATTAAGCACCAGGGAAGGACATTCAGACTAATGATGAGGGACACAACTGTTATTAAGATCTGTGTGTGTGACCTGCGGTGACTGCACACAACAAAAGTGGAAATGTGGTAACCAGGAAATTATATATATATATATATATGCCACTCCAATTCTAGTGCATGCACTATAAGAACGTTTCAAGATTCTCCTGACATTGCGAATATGATTGTAAACAAAGTGGGTGGTAACGCACCTACAAACACACGACATACCTCCAGACTAGGTCAACCAGTCATCTAAAAAAAACAATCATCGAGCAACTATTTTGGGACTACCACGCGCACGTCGTAGCATCGACACACAGAACGGAGTGACGTGTCACGCGTGCATGCATGCAGGCACCCACCCCGAATGCACATGTGGGGAGAGGAAACCCCCGATGGAGAAGACGCAAATCTCATTTCCTCTAATCGCGCTAATCAAAAGATTCATCATCACATCTGTGAGCACAAAGGATCAGCAGCAGCTTACAGACTTGTTGGTTGCATGTGCTTGCGTCGATGTCTGCGAGCGGTAGATACAGTGGCGACAGAGGACTGATCTATCGTCGTATCAGACCGCTTCCTGCTTGCACACGGGACACACCAACAATCACCCCCACAACACATTAGATTTTGTTGCATTTTGTTTTCTCTCGCTCTTTACCTACCCATTCCTGTACACAAGATGTGAGTCTGTCCTCTTATTCATAAAATACAAAAGGTTGATACATGAATCAACCTTTTCCCAGCCACCCATTGCCTATAACTGAAAGCTAGAGAGTAGAGACCATGGTTGCTAGACAGGGACTTGGCTATCTCCCATAGCAAGCTGGTCAATGCTGAGACAGGGCTTTTTATTTGTCGTCAATAGAGGTGCACACGCAGAATGACGAGGGTTCAGCAAAACGACTCTTGGCTCCTCTGTTTAGGCTACATGTAGGAGAAGGATATAAAAGCACCTTCATATTCACTAAATATATAACTGGGTCATGTGTAATATTAAAGCTCCAGTCTAGCACTTGTTTTGGATGATACATTCTTCCATTGTAAACCACATAAGAAAAACATAACCCCTCCCCTGCCTTAAATAAAAAAAATATATAAATAAATTAATAAATTAAAATTACTACTCCATGACACCAAACTAACACCTCTCAGCTAGCAAACGACAGAAAGCCATCTGGCCAACAAGCATGCTAGCAAGCAAATGCACAAACATTTTCAAAGTCTTACCACTGACCTGCAACCAGAAGACTACCTAACACATTGGTTTAACTGGTGACATTCAGACTGCAATCATTCCTCAGACCTGCTTAATCAATAACTGAACATACTATAGCAGTTTCTCAAAGACAGCAAAGGACACTGGATCATTTTCATTGATGTACGATTATTTTAACTAAACAGAATATGATAAATCAAAACAAGATTTTAACCCAATAGGCTGGAGTGAATACATGCTCCTTACAAACTCAAATGGGAAATGTGCACAGAAAATATAGGCTAACAAACAGACCAGGTCCTAAGTAATTATATTAGCTTTATTTGATATAGCACCTTTCTGGCAGTGCAAAACACAAAATCTTTGTAATGTAGTCGACATGTAGTGTCCTGAAGTCTAAGAATACTTAGTTTGTTGGCAAACTGGTCCAAGAGGTATTGGTGAAACTGGTCCAAAAGGTATTGGTGAAATGCAAAAGGTTTCACGGCAATCTGTATGCCATACATCATGAACCCTAGAGATCTCATTCAAAGGAACATCAACAAGCAGTTTGCGCACAAAACTGACTTACAGACTGTTCAAAATAGATTTAAGCAGAGGTAAATACATAAGATCAGTCAAGGTGAAGCAGAGAATCACGCCAATGAAAAATGTACACCGTAAAAACATTTAGGTCTATGCATTGCAGAAATTAAGGTTTAAGATAGAAATTGGTAAGGCTACAGACATAATTCTCTCTCGAGATCACATGTCAGAAAGAGCAGAGAGACAGGAGGAGAATTATACTTTAGAGATGAGTGCATGACGTCAGTTGAGCTCGTCTTGGACAGGGAGAAGATTGCAGGGAATAGAGGAGCAGTAAGAGGTGAGCCAGAAAAGCAATTTCTCTCCTTCAGAGGACAGAAACTTGCCAGCACTCTTCTTCACCTCCTTGTCTCTCTCTATCTCTCTCTCTCTCCCTAACATACTCCCTTTTCTCCACCCAACCATCTTTAACATACCCTCGACCCTCCAAGTAGTCTCAGCCTCTAATGTCCATTAGCCTAGCACAACGTTACATGGCGCTGAACATCTGATACATAGACCCCTGTAAGAAGTTCAGCACTATCGGGAATTGAGGTAGTGGGCTGTTAGTGTTGTCACTCACAAGACTACACATACATAAGCAAATTCCGTAGCAACGTTAGTGCAGTGCTATATAATTTCAGACTTTCCATTTATTTTAAGCAGTATATAGCATAAAATATTTACAACACAACACCAGTCATTTGGTTTCCCAACTAATTCCTCATAAGTTTAACGTCCGATTTGGTCACCATGTTATGCAGTACAATTTATGTATAAAAATACCTCTCCTATCAAGTAGGTGGGTCTTGATTAAGGATGGGCACGGGTACTTGAGATCTCGTCTGTGACAGTAATGCTCGATCATACGTTTGTTTCATGATCGATAATGACACAAATCAATGCGTGAATTAATAAATGAAATCTCTTCATTTAATGACATATGCTATGTAACATTATGTCACATTTTAGTGCAATACTAGTAGAGAGAGAAAAGTAACAATACAACCATCAAACACGCCCCTTTTGAAAAGTGACAGGTGCCCCGCCCCTAATCCCGC
>JAODUK010004646.1:0-10691 GCA_027564635.1 Typhlichthys eigenmanni
ATCTACTATTATTATATTAAAGCTGATTTTGATAAACTCGGTCACATTGTTTCCTCCTACTTAAACTCCATAAACGAACAAGCTGGAACTGGGTGAGGAGTCACCACCCATATTCCAACACCCCTTATTCTCAACCAGGGGAAGTTATTATGTTCACAAGCTGAATAGATTGAAATAGCCCTGACTGCAGTTCAATAACTGGTAGATTGACTGATGTTACATGCTCTTGGTATGACAGCACATGTACCATGCAAAAAAAACAAAAAAACAACACTGTTGGGTTTTGATGTGATTCCTGGATCACTGGTATTGAACTAACAATAGATCAAACATAAAATATTTCCATTCCAACTAAACAATAAGCTTTTAATGGTTTCTACTCTAGATCCAGGAACTAGATGGTTAGAGACTCTGACGATGCTGTATTTGTAAAAGCCATGCCCGCCTCTAGTTCCCTCCACCAGACATTCACCACTCCACACGCCCGTGCACGTCGCATGCATGTGGCTCCCTCACTACCTGAGGCCCAGCCATGCACGTCACATGCAAACACAAACACGTGTTTCAACGTACTGTACCTGCTCTTACGTTGCTTAGATCACTCTCTAGCCAGTGCCATCTGACCAGCGACACTGGCCTCTACCTGGAGTTTGTCCCGGCTGTCCACAGCGGCTGCCCACTGCTCCCTTGAGGGATGGGTTAAATGCAGAGGATCAGTTTCACTACATGTATGTGTATGTGACAATAAAAGCACCTTTACCTTTTTCTCTCCTGTCTCATTCTGGGGTATAGCTTGTTAATTATTGTGCCTGTATTTCATATTTCCTCTTATTCAGAGAAAATAATTTCTAGTGCTATTGTTAGAATATTTGAACTTTTCTTCCTATCTCATTTATACCTGGCTGTAGTCTGTACTGTGGTCTTTCTGTGGTCTTCTGACCTTCTGTCAGTCCTACAGTAGGATTCACAGTAGTCTAGTCCCAGTGTACTCTCACCGTGACTACTGCTTGCTATGTTTAAGCCTGCTCCCTGTGAGCTCATAAATACAACTACTCTGCACACTCCCCAGCTGGGACCATCGCCTCCTGTCTACCCAGTAGACTGTTGTTACAGTATTAGATTAATACAGTATACACAACCGCTACACACTTGCATTTTTCTACCTAATGTAATGATGCAACATTAAACAACTACAAATAAAAATGTTCATCCACATGTATCAATTAACAGTTGAGTAAGTATTATTCATTATTTCATTTAAATGTAATATATTTGTTAAGACATTCACAGCACAACTATGTTATACGTACCCTGTTACATATTCTTTACATTTCGTTATTATCACCTTGGGATGTGGCTAAACAAGAATCTTCTACCACTTTTCCGTGTTGACTTGTTTGATTATAATCAAGCTTTGCGTGGATGGATGTGTTTTTAAAATGTAAATGTAGGCGTAACGCATAATAGAAAAGAGGATATAAGGTAGTCAGTCCTTTTCCTGTTTCTGTTTAGATGAAGGCCTATCTATAATGATGGAATGCTGCTTTGAAACACTGCCTTTGTTCCTTTGATTTGAGGCTATATTAAAGCCTTTTTAACTCCGACCTTTGTTTAAAATGTGGCCCACATTTGAGCAGCTGAGCATTTGATTGACAGCTTAAAAATTTTAAAAAATGTATGTCTGTGTACACTATATACACACTATATACACACAGACACACATTTTATTTTTATATACAGTATATATTACAGTACATATACTGTACATATATATATATATATATATATATATATATATATATATATATAATTATGCCTAAACACTGTTAGACCAAAGAAAAAGCTGCAGTGTTTGTTCCAGAGCTGTATGTACTACATGTTTTCTCCTTTTTGAGGAATTCAATTGTACAGTATGTACAATTGAATTCCTCAATTTGCATCCAAGCTAACTGTGACTTAATGTACTTCCTCTATAAATTATAGCACATAGTACAGTGAACGCACCGTACCCTCTGATATTATACATATAAATACTATTCTGGTAATACACTGACCAAAATGTAAGGTTTTAAAATACGTACACAATGCCACTTTAGAGCTATTTAGAGTGCATACTTATTGTCAAACCAGCTATGCTGCATGCCCCATTATCATTATGTTTTCACAAAGATGCTAAAACAAGCAAACTGGGTAGGACATTAGCTACTTGTCTTGGCAATGTGTGTAAAGACAACATGTCATCTCTGAATATTCTACTGGAAGCACAGCAGTGATGTAATGTAAAGTGGGGTAATTCTGTGTTAAACCAAATATGGCTTGCTCTTTGCTATTTGTACTTATACTTTTTAACCCCTACCCCTGAACAAGCCTATATAAAGGTATTGGCACAGTTCATTTTGTCAGTGTTCGACCATAAATAAAACCCCATCAGCTCAGCCGTACACATATTCATTTACATTATGAAAACCTCACATTTTACTGTAAATTAATCATACTAATGTAAGCACTTCCTGGTCACCACAGAAAGGTGTATATCTAACTAACTACATACAGGTGGATTACAATACAAACAGTTGTCGTGATGTATAGCTTTTTAAACAACATGGTAACAAACATAACTTTGGGTAACATGCTAGCTTATTGCTGCTGATGTGTAATGATTAAATTTTATAGTGATGAGCTGTATTCAATTTAAATTGAAAGTCAAAAATTAATATGTTATTTTATATTTATATTTATTTATATTTGGCAGATTATTTAGTATTTTGCAAATTGAATAACATTACAAATTTCTACAATGGCATAAAGATTATGGAGGCTGAACACATTTTTTTAATAGTGTAGTCAAGTCTTGACATACTAAATAGCGATTACATTTGTGTGAATTGGGAGTGCAGTACTACTACTGTAATCGTAACAATACCTGGCAGTATCAAGCTTCAAAGTGAAAGGCTGCCTACATGGTCTAGGCATGCACACCCCTCTCCCACAGTTACCTTCTTCCACAGACTCTTTCCACAGAGGTGTCATACTGTAGTATGGCAGCTCAATGTTAATTATGCTGTCAATGCTGGTGTGCTGGCATAGCTGAATTAAATGGCCCTATAATTAATGGTATGAGCTAAACTTGTTTTCCCCATGCTATATCACACCTCTGTAATAAAGGGTCCATTAGTCCACCCTCATTTGTGATATGTTTAAAGTTTTATGAAAAGTTTGTCAGCTGTACTTAAACACAGTTTCACTCAAATCCAGCAGAGACTCTATATACTGTACATACAATTAGAATAAAAACATCAACACTAACATTACAGTATGTTAACATACTGTAAGGGACTTCCAATGCACTGCATCTTCCATATTGTTTAAGAGGATAATACATCTCTCAATGTCTGTACCATCAGCTCTGTGGATCCCACTTTAAGGATCATGCTTGGCATTTATGAGATGGATTTACAACCTTGCCTGCAGGCAAATGCAATGAAATAAACAATCATAACCCTAGCCAATTGGATACATATCAAAACAGCACGACAAATAAGCTTGTCAAAGCCCTCGGACTAGTCTTCATGGCTCAAAAGAGGCTGGTGCTCCTGACAGTTGTCATTGTGGGACAATACATTTTGTGTTGGCATTCACAAAATAGGATTCAATTCAAATGAAGTGATTATTGCTGTTACTACTTACAGAAACAGAAATCGAATGTTTATTGTCCATCTTGGAATGTTGTGTGTCATCTGAACATTGGTGGTCCATGTATTATTGTCACTCAATATGATTCTATTAAAGTGGTATTTCAAAGCTAGCAATTTGAGCATGGCATTTCCATACAGTATGTTGTGTCTAGTACGTACATAAACTCAAGGAAAATTCACATGCATTCATTTTTAATGATGTGTCTATTCAGCTGACAGCATTAGTAAGTCACCCACTATTTACCTGTAGGGTGGGGTCAGAATATAGTATTTTTTTTACAGTTGTGATTCTTTGTTTATTCCTTTTGACTGGAATGTCAAAAGGGACTAACAAACAGAATCACAACTGTAAAATGCGATTGGTTATACCTCCTCAAAATAATTTTCTTCATTTTTATTTTTGATTGCACATTTGATAGTGTCAACTCATTAGATAGCAGTTGTCAGTTTTCATTATTTGTAGATGATATATTTACCTGCCACTTAGAAATCATTCAATTGTATGGAGTAAGTTTTGTATGTGGGGAATTTCTAACGCCTGTGCTAATGGTATGAGAACGTCTGAGTAATTTCAGAATATGTAATCACAACTCACTGTGTTTTCCAAAGCCATGCCTATTCATGAATCAAAAAAATAATTTACTTTCAGTCCATCTGTCATGTTTATGTTTCCCTGGAGGACTTTACTGTATTTCAGTCAGGACAGCCATTTCCATCTACCTGAATGTTTCACAATACAACCATAAAGTAAGACAGTCCTCTGACTGACATTTCTTGAAGAAAACAAAAAGCCTCTGGCATGAGCGATAGGCTTTTTAATGTAGCTAACCACAGGTGTGTGTGAGAAAGAGGTGGGGTGGGTAAAATGATTATGCCCAAATGTGAGCAAAATATACATTTCTAGCAATAGAAAAATAAGAGGAAGAGTTTCCGCAGTTACTACACAAGGTTACAAATGCACTCCACATTCCAGGTGACAGCTCTGCTGTCATTCAGATTTCATTATTTCACCCAATACCAGAGACAGTTAGGACAGCCTTCTAATGAATCTCTGCACCCTCTGAGAACAGCTTGTAAGAACTAGTAGCACTTGCAAACAGCACAAGGTTCTTGATTTGATCTTGTGTTTGTAGCACAAGGCACTGTACTGTTGGTGATGTTAACTTTAACATTGATGCTGACACAGCCTTGTTCTTCAATGTTCTTGTTCTTCATGAAACAAGCCGGACAGAACAGATTCAGATACCTGGTGGAAATGCTTTGTATAAAAAAATTAATATGTAGCATTATGTCATTGTATGTTTGTCAGAATCCCCGCTATCGTCGTAACAATAGCTATTCTTCAAGAAAAAATGGAAAACATACATAACATATTATACAATAGTATACAATAAAGATAGTGTAAAGCAAATACAGAGAATTACTATATTGTAGACTAGAGTTAGACTGTTGAACTGTATTTCATAATTTCATGATTTTTTGGAAGGGCCAGAAACGGGGGACTATATACGTAGATGGTCCCCCACTTTGCATACCCCTCCCCATAACACCACAAGGATATAAAAGTTAGTGCTTTAACTGATCATGTGCACAGTGTTTAAAATTGTATTTTGTATATGGGGGAGCCCTATTTTTCACAAATGAGGGGATTGTAGCATATATGATGGCTTCATTTTGTGTAATTAGTCTGCCGCTACTCGGCAATAGCCTTATGTCAAATAGCAGTCTATTTAGGCCTAAATTCAGCTTCAAGTCGAACAAATATAGGCTGTTATGCAAAATAATACGTCATTTAGTTCTTACATGACTGCCTGGCCAACCTGTGACAGTAGGCTGTCTTTAATTATTTCAAGAGCGCCCCGCAAGCTCTCAACTAGTTTACTTATGCGTTTGTTAAATTACGTTTGTTACGTTCAGTGAAGTTGCTTTAGAAAACATTTGCAACATTCTTTTTAAACTACATTCAAAGACATTTACTGCGTTTATGGGAGTGGCGAGTTTTGCACAGTGGCATGTAGACTATTGGTATTGACTGTATCTAGTCTATAAGCAGCAGCACAACACAAACTATCGATGTGTTACCATGTTAAAGTTGTGCAAGGCCAACAACTCTCGTCCCTGTTTTGTGTTTTATAGCCTGGCGTTCAGTCCACGTGTAAACTTAAACATTACGCCTACACCATATTGATTGCAGCCTTGTTATGGCATTACCTGCCGCAAATGCGTTTATTATAAAGCATCCACAACAAAATCTGAGTATGTATGCAGAGAATTTAGACAAACTAGCTTGATTACTATATTTAGCATATAATAACGTAGGCCAAGAGAGAATTAATATAATAATTTATTGGCGCTTTTCCATTGCTGGTACCAGCTCAACTCGCCTCACCTAGCTTTGGGAGCTTTTCCATTGCTGGAATTGAGTACTAGAACCGAGTAGAGCTGATACTATGCAATGGAAAAGCTCCCTAAAGCGAGTAGAGTTGAGGCGAGTAGATTCGAGCTGGTACCAGCAGTGGAAAAGTGCCATAACAGAGAAGTTCCAACGGACATCACTTACACATTTTATTTTTGGAAGAAGGGGGGCGACTTTACCATTTACCTATTATGCAGACCAGCATTCCATGCAAGTCAATGGAGAATGGGAAGTCCATGGATTTTACTTTTCTATTGCCCATAATTTATCTCTCGGGGCGTTAATACATATTTTGAGTACATTAATTCCCAAGTACCTACAGTATGAGGCCACAACAGCATTTCAGCTTTGTTTCAGGCCATGGATGGTAGACTTATCCGTCTAGGCGATGCTTACATCAGCCTCCACAACAAAAAGCTGTTGGTGACACACCTAGTTAAGAGACCAAAAGTGTTACATTTTCCCTATTGAAATACATTACAATGCACCATCTTTCTGTAAATTCAAAATCCTTGCTATAACTCTCAATTCATAATTTTAAAGGGTTATTGAAAGTGTAAGCCAACAATAGCCTAGGCATAGCCTAAATGTAAACCCAGTTTATCCATCCCTTAAAAAGTGTCGGATGCATGCTGTTGTAATGTGCAACAATGAGTCAATTAATCAATCCCACCGATCAAGTAGTCTAATAGTCTGTAGTTGTTCTGTTGTTAGATCTGAGGGATATAACCATCCATAACAGAGATGTAATGATAACTTAACTGCTAGTGGAATAAGAACTTCCTCCACCAGATTAGCATGGTGCTATACGCATGGTGGCATAGCAACAAAAAGGATAAGGTTTTAATTTCTTTCATCTGATTCCTTTAACCATTGTTGCCATTTCAATATATGATGTAACCTATATTGTAACCATTCATATACCCCTTATGTTGCTAAAGGTAAATCTGACATATACCAACATATACCAATTTAAAAAAACATTTGTTTTTCTGTATTTTTGTATTTGTTTATGGGAAGCACAACATGTGCATGTATTCCCTCTCTGTAAAGCACTTTGAACTGCAGTTCTGTATGAAAAGTGGGGGTGATACAACATAATTTATATCTGTATACGTTTATTCTTTATAAACCTTTGAGATGAACCATCTTGTTTTCAAGGGGGACCTAACATTATACAAGAATGAAAAATAGAAACTTATAAAGAACATTAAAATAAAAATATTTATTTTTTCTAAAAGACATATGTCTGATGTGATAGTACAGATTTTGCAATAGCATGAAGCGTGGTCTGCTCAAGACTGTTGCTCTTTTGCTGGTGACAACAGATTATGAAGCATCAATATGACTGCCATGACCTGTACCTCCTTGCAGATTGCCTGGTAAACAGTAGCATTTGATATTGCATGACAAGGTGGGAGACTGCGGTGTCCATTCATTAAGATCAACAGGTTTCTTTGTGACGGGCTTCATCTCTCTGCCATGGTCGTTGCCTGTCAGTGCCACACTGCCGCCGTGTGCGCAGGTGCTGCATGAACTAACGTGAAATTAGCAATCAAACAGGACATATCTCCGTGCCCCGTTTGTCTCGCAGAACGCCAGATAGGCAATTCTTTTGCATATATTAAGTGATCCACTCTATGCAGGTGTCAGTCATCTCCAGGGACCTTTTCTTAGTGATACATTATCTGTGGCGTACGCCCCATGCAGACAGTTGCTTTTGTGAATTCTAAAAGTGAGAGATGAAAAGAGGGACAGCCACAGAGATTGTCAGTTAGATAGATTATATTAAGAAGTTGGTGTGTGTGTGTGTGTGTGTGTGTGTGTGGTGCAAAATAAAAATTAAAACACAATGTTGCTGTGTCAATCAAAAAAGTATGTTTTTTTTTATAACTAAAACAACAGCTTTCTGGCACCTTTATTTTGATGTATGTTAATACATTCAGTGTTATTTACAAGTTCTTTGTACAGGTGTTCCCAATTCTCTTTCAGTCTATTAGCTCATCCGATATGCGATGTTTTTCACATTTTGAAAGCATCCAATTACCAGAAGTGATAATCAGATAATTCTGTCAAGCTGTTTATAGGTTTTCACGACTTTCTAACAGCCTGTGGACATGGTTTAAAAAAAGAAAACAACTATAACACTTACCACTCTGACAAAGAAGTAAATAAATGTCTAACTCTAACCCTAACTCCTTGCATTTCGCTACATTACGTACTTCCAGTGGCGCAGGAGATATTTTTTTGGTGAGGGGGAAAAGTGAGCAAACATGTCTCAACTTGTACAACTATGCTTGAGTTATTTTGCGTAATTCGTTTTTGTAAATACTTAAATCGTAATAATGAGAAAAATAAAATATGACGCCATGGTGAAATCTGTCCGCTCCCCTGCGCAAAAGTCAAACACACTACAAGGTAAACCATCAGACAGGTGTATGGTGTCTGATGGTGTCTAGTTCTTTCGGTCATGACCCACACAGGGCAACAGGGTGGCCCAGTGGATACCACTGTGCCCTCACAGCTAGAAGGTCCTGGGTTTGAACTCAAGTATTCCCGGCCTATCTGTGTGGAGTTTGCATGTTCTCTCTTTGTCTAGGTGCTCCAGTTTTCCCCACTATCAAAGAACAAAACATATCAGGTTCACTCTCCAGTCAGTGTCATGTGACCAGTGACACTGGCTCCAATCTGGAGTTGGTCCCCGGGCACTGCACAGTGGCTGCCTACTGCTCCCTTGAGGAATGGGTTAAATGCAGAGTATGAATTTTGCAACATGTATGTGAGAAATAAAAAAAAAATCACCTTTACCTATACCCTTCATGACCATAGGTGAGGGTAGGAACGATAATTGCCCGTTAGATCTTTTTGCCTTCCGGCTCAGATCTCTTTTCATAACAACGGTGCGGTAAAGTGATTGCAATACCGCAATACCCACTGCTCCAATTCTCCAGCCAATCTCTCGCTCCATAGTCCCCTCACTCGTGAACAAGACCCCGAGGTACTGAAACTCCTTCACTTGGGGTAAGGACTGATTCCCCACCTGGAGTAGGCACTCCATCAGTTTCCTGCTAAGAACCATGGCCTCAGATTTAGAGGTGCTAATCCTCATCCCAGCCGCTTCACACTCGGCTGCAAACCGATCCAGTGAGTGCTGGAGGTCACAGACCGATGATGCCATCAGGACCAATATCATCTGCAAAAAGCAGCGATTAGATCTCCAGATCACCAAATCGCAACCCCTCCCCACCACGACTACGCCTCGATATCCTGTCCATGAATATCACAAACAAGATTGGTGACAAAGAACGGAAAGCGTACCAGGTAGTACAACATAGCTTACATTTTGTTTTGGACTGTACTGTTGTAATTGTAGGCATGTTTTGTTTAATATTTAGCATTTACAATAAAAGTGTTAAGATACGGGGCGGACGGAGGACGAAGACCCAGGTGCGGAACACAGAGGCAGTAGACGACAGATGCAAGTAAAGGAGATTTATTAAAACAGTCAGGTGAGGATACAACCGCTGGTGAGGGCTGTAGCACTGAGGTCGCTGGCGGCGAAGAGCAGCGGTGTGATCGCTGGTGGCGAGGAGCGGCGGTGTGATCGCTGGTGGCGAGGAAGAACTGCGGGGCAGACGGAGCTGCAGAGACGAACCTCAAAGGCCGGTGCGGCGTTGGTGAAGAGTCGGCGAAGCAGACAGGAATGCGAAGTCGATCATCAAAGGACGGACAGGGCCGTGGTGAAGAGTCGGTGAAGCAGACAGGACTGTGTAGGCGATCTTCAATGGAGCCGGTGGGAATGTCGGGTCGACGAGCCGTCGGGAGTAGAAGCTTGGAGAAGTGCTGGTACGTGCTATGTGAACGAAGGCAACGAACTGGCAACAGGTGCTGGGACGGAATGCCTCTTAAACCTCCGCCCAGGAAGCAGAGGTGAGGCTTCTGCACATGAGGCTAATAGGGAGCCGATGACGTGCTGGGAGTGCTGTCCGGTGCTGAAGTCACCGCCTGGTCCTCTCCAGTGCTGGACCGGCCGCAAATCGTGACAAAAAGTAGGATCGATTGTTTTGCTCGCTAATACTCCGCTTGTTGCTCGTGCAGGATAAATGCAGGAGCAGTAGCAGGCACGAGCATAGGACTATGTCCCATGACTATTAGATTATGACAAATAATCGTCCAAACTGGCTTTATTGACATTGTTTGAAATAATATATGTATGCATAAAGAGAATATACTGAAGAAGAGAATATTCTGAAGCACCATATTAGCCAAGTGTGGCACTTGACATTTTTTTTAGGAGCAATAAATCCGTTAACAAATGTATGAATAGGGTGTGTTTTGCATTTGGTTCTTCCGGCTGAAGTACCACCCGTCGCGACAAGTCACACTGCTTCAAGCCTAGAGTCAGACCATGCCTCCCTGGTATCCGTTTCCCTAGCCCCGTGTGAAGGCCATACTACCTGCCTCACATTAAGGCCAGTATACATGCACATTATTTATATATATATATATATATATATATATATATATATATATATATATATATAGATATACATATACACACACACACACACACACACACA
>JAODUK010004647.1:0-10690 GCA_027564635.1 Typhlichthys eigenmanni
TTAGCCCGTTTGTGAGTACAAAGTGTACCGTACTCGGTCACAAAGAGGCTTTAGGCAGACTTAAAGAAAATTGTGTTATTCCAGAATACCTGCCTGGTCCATATTTTCTAACACAAATAATTTTCTAACTAAAATAATATCTTAAGTAGCTAACGTTAGCATGAACGTCAACCGACTGAACAAACGGTTTTACAGTACCGTAGCCTACAGTACTGTAGCTACGTTTGCTAGTAATATTATCCATATTATCACACACGGAAAAACTGTTTTCTGTGTGTGATAAAAATGTAGTAGTAGATTAACATAAAAACGACACATTCATTTCAACTCCGGGTTGTGTAATCTGAAAGATTGGATTGATGGACCAGTCATTGCAACAAGGACGCTCACTTCTTTTGTAGAGCCGCCTGGTTGTGTGTTCATCCGGAGAGACGCGAATAAACTGGCCCACCCGCCCCTGGGCGCTCGGCTCGTACAGCGGCGATGTAACCTACCAATCAGAACAAGCGTCGTGCAGAAACTGCTACTCCTGCCGAAATTGTTAGCATTTTGCTGTCACAAAATGATATGAGTCTGGATACATTTATGATTTCATGTTTAATAATGAACTATTTGTAAACAGCTATACCGCATTGTTGTAGTGTATATCTACATATACATATATATACAGTACTGTAATTATAATATGCTTTACAACTAAAAAGTATATAAACTAAATGTGATGTGATGATTTTGATATTTGTCTGTAATCATTTTAGACATTAGTGTCAGTGTAATGTGTTTGTTATGCAAGTTTGAACCACACACGCCTGTGCACTAGGTGGCAGTGCGGATGTTGATGTCTACCACAAGCAATGGATGTCAATGAAGAAGACCAAATTCGACGATAGGTGCGTAGAAGAAGAATATGAATTCTAGATAACAAACTTTGAATTTATAGATAAATAAGATAATAACAAGATAAATGTGAATATTTAATGTGGATACGGTTGTTGTTTAATGTCAGTTGTGCATTTCTGACTTGCAATTTAGACTTAACACGCTGGTTGCCAGCTAACTAAAGACCCCATTTGAATGTGCAGGGCAGAAATATTTGTTTCGATATAGCATAAATAGCTAACTACATTTATGGTTCTGGGACTGCAATTATTTATTCGTTGCAACCCACACATCTGATGTAAACAATGGCAAGCGTCCACGAAAGCTTATATTTCAACCCAATGATGACAAATGGAGTTGTGCACGCAAATGTATTTGGCATCAAAGACTGGGTGACACCTTATAAAATATCTGTTCTCGCCTTACTTTACGAGATGACCACATCTAAGATTGCCTTGCCAGAAAGAAGGCGGCTGAACAAACTCATATTGCCCCTACAACAGGTCGGTTCTTGGTTTGTTGATCATTTATTTACAGACTAAGCGGACAATAACCTCTGTGTCATGTGGGTTTGTCTTCAGGGTCCAGATCTGCCTCTTGGCCAGTTCCTTAAGATCGTAGAAGATTGTTGCCCTCTAACTGCATATGCTGTCAAACTTAGGTAAAACCGTTTGAACCGGCACCATGTCTTCCGTGAAGTTCCATGCAGGACTTGTCATTTGTGTTTAGTGTTGCGTGATATGTATATATACATACAGGCTGCCTAGTATAGTAGTGTATGTCAGTGCTCCAATTTGACACTGTACAGAGCAAGTTTAATGAATGTGTACCTGTGTCTAACTAACACTGTTTAATTATTTGAATAGCTTGCATGAAATGGCTGATGGAGAGCTTAAAGACATGGAATACTTCTTTGCCACGCTTCCCACTCCCTTCACTGCATTTGATTCAGAGGCATATAAAACAAGTGTCGTTGGTGAGTATCAGTATTAAATATCTAAGAAGAAAACAGGATAGACCATGAAGAATGTCTTATGACTCTGTCTTCTGTTTTTAGGGCTTTTTATGAGACACATGCTTCTCGCATACAACAAATTGTCCTTCAGTCAGGTTTATAAGCTCTACAAATCCCTGCAACATTACTATCACAGTCACTTTCCCAAGCCTGTGGACGAGCGAGTAGGTTTGCCAGCACTGGTTGCAGATGACTCTGACATGGATCTCACCAGCACGGAGGACACAATAGGAGACAGAATGGACAAGGAGCTGGACACCCCCATGCATGAGTCAGAGCTTCGGTTTGTGATGCTTTTTATACCTCGTAGATTCCAGTGTATATTACAATCTCCCTTGTATGTGATGTTTTACACCTACATTCTATTTTCTGCAAACTAAATATCAATCAGACTTCAAATCAGATGTTTCTTGTTTGTTACTGGGACATTGTGCGTTTTTAGAAGTGACGATGCTCCAAGCAGAGGTCCCCTGTCACAGAAACAAGCGGAATACTTCCTTGCCAGACAGGTAAACATCATGAGTAAAGCTGTAATAAGGTTAGCCCAAAAAAAAGAAAAACCATGAATATAGGATTTACAGTAAGGACAAATGCTGTGTTTTTGAGCAAGTGGAGGTTAAAGAATATTCACACATGTACTATGAGATTTGAATTAAAATGTTAATTAGTAATCTATACACAATGTATAACTAGGTTAGCCCTGTGACACACTGTTGTCATTATCCTATCAGAATAGGGTTTTCTAGGATAACTAGTGTACGACTTATTCAGCTATTGACCTGTGTACTATGTAGGGTTTACATTGCATGCATGCTTTTATAAGCAGGCAGAGGTCTGAGTAATTCCAGGCATTGTGGCCATTCTGCCTCCTGCCACTTTATGTAATGATGATGTAATCCATGTAATCCATCTCCCATTGCCAGGCGTACCTCCTCAAGAACGACGAGAACAAAGCTCTGAAGCCAGCCGCCCTGCAGGACGAGCTGAACAACATGCTCAAGTTTAACCCTGACTTCGCTGAGGCCGTAAGGCTGTGCTCGCATCTGTTAGCTTTCCACTGTTGTGTCCCCCCCCCTTGATGTAAGGGCAGAGGTGCAGCTGTGTTGTGATCGGTCTCTTCACAGCATTACCTGAACTACCTGAACAGCATGCGGGTCCAGGACATCTATATCTCCACCCACAGTCTGTTACATTACTTCGATCGGCTCATCTTGTCTGGCAGCGAGGGCAAGAGCAATGGGGACGAGGGCTACGGGAGGAGTCTCCGCTATGCCGCTCTCAACCTGGCCAGTCTGCACTGTCGCTTCGGCCACTAGTGAGTGACAGCGCTGCGACACACACAGCTGTAGCTGCGGCCCTGCAGTAACTGAATAATAACAACGCACCTTTTAGTCAACAGGCTGATCTGGCTTTGCAAGAGGCAATCCGCATCGCCCAGGAGTCCAACGACCACGTGTGCCTGCAGCATTGCCTGGTAAAGACGTATGTGTTGTTGTTGTTTTCTCTAATGCAGCAGTACTCCAGCAATTAAACTGTGAAAACCACCATGAACGCCAATAGTGGGGGAAAAGGGTACATTATTTAAATTATCACCGAAGCGTAAACACAAGAGGACCCTCAGGTTTGTTGTTTTGGACTCAAACAACCAGAGAAGAGCCCTTCCCATACACACATACAAGGTTGTATTTGAAAATAGGCTATTAGAAAATGTTGTAACTTAATCTAAAGTGTTATCTATATTAGTAATAACCATAAATAAGGAATTGAAGAACAAGCTGTTGATAAAGTTGTAATGATAATGTACTGTATGTCGCAGTACAGTACTCTGTGGCTGTGCTCTGTTCTTTGACTTTGGAGGTATGAGCTATATATCTTGACTTTAGCTAGATGAACAATACTTGGTAGTGTTATCGCCATAGTTGGGTTTTGGTCATGTGAATGAGCCGTTTACTATGTGTTAGCAATAGCTTGAAGATGTCTGTCTCCTCGTGTCTGTGCTCTAGAGCTGGCTTTACACACTGGAGCAGCTGAGGGGTTCTGACAGCGCGGTGCTAACCGAAGACTCTGTCAAAATGGCTGCCCATTTCTGCCTGCCAGTAAGTAGCATGTGAGCCTTCACAGAGCAGTGTCTCGGGACAGTGGTGCGGATGCTAACAAAGAAGGAAGAGGTCGTCCTGTACTGTGATAACATTTGAGGGAAGTGGTTTGGACACTTGTCATAGAGAGATGGAAGGAAATCAAGTCAAGTGTGTCTGTGATGATATTATGGCTATTATTTGTAGTACTAAGGTAGAAGATGTCTATTTTAAATGCATGTATATATTATTATATATTATCTATATGTAAAAAGCAGTATAAATTCTGGTTACAGACAGATTTGACATAGCAAATACAGCAATATCACTTTAGTAGTTCTGAACAACTTTGTCTTGCTCCTAACTACCCGTTATATAATGTAACTAATTCATCCTTGTTTTCACCCTAGTTTTTATTTTCTCCTGTTTTCTGTAGTACTTGGCATCCCTTGGCATTCAGTCTTTAGTCCAGCGGGGGGCGGTACAGGGTAAGACAGCCCATGAACTGATGGATGCGCTGAAAAACACAGACATCTTGCACTGGAAACACAGTCTGTCAGAACTGATAGAAGTCAGCCTGGCGCAGACCACTTCCATATGGAGGATGTATGGAAAGAGGTATTGCTTTTTATATGATGTGTACAATAATGTGTCTCTTTTGTCTCCAATCACAAGTTCAGTCGTGAGAGTTTGACATTGTCCTCAGGTTTAGCTCCATCTAACAAGCATTGCCCTTTTTGTTGCTTGCAAGGAGATGTTCCTACCCTTGATCCTATTCCATCATGTTCGCTTCATATTGATGACACAAAAGATATTGACGTAATTAAGTCAGCTGAGTCAGCTCATTACAACTCACAGCAGCAGGCCGTTGTGAGGATGTGTGGATGTGAATGCGTTGCGCTGCACTGTGCATTAGGGGGACCAACATTTTGTCGCCGCTGTCCCCTGTGGCGAATAAATAAACAAACACTATTAGCACTAACCCCTTTTGAATCTTAGAAAGCACCTGTAATGGCAGCTAAACGGTTTAACTGTAACGTGGCTTGGTTGCATGAGAGAGCCAACACAAGGTGAGCAGGATGCATGGTTGTCATTGTCGAGCTGACCGCGGTGTCTCCCGCAGCACCATGGCCCAGCAGCAAGCCCAGCTGCTGCTGAACATGAGCAGCCTGGAGCCCGTCAACTTCGGGGTGCAGCAGAACAACACGGAGGCCTTCGCTGTGGCTCTGTGCCACCTGGCCGAGCTGCACGCCGAGCAGGTAGGCCGGCCTCCCTCTGCCTCCGGTGCGCTCCGCAGCTCGCCTGCTCCTCGGCCCTCTCAGCCTAACTAACAGCCAGCTGTGCGTGTTCCTCCTCTCTGGCAGGGCCTGTACAGCGCCGCGTCAGAGACGCTCAAGCACCTGAGGGAGCAGTTCCCCCCCCACACGCAGCATGCTAAAGTGAGCCCCCTCTACCGCCATGTGCAGCCACAGCTGTAGAACGTGTGCGCCGCAGATGGAGACATCTATTTGGTTCTAATGTTATAATATATGATTTAGTCTTCTGGTCAAGCTGGTTTTGTCTACTGTATGTACATGGAGTAAATGACCAGCTCCACAGCAAAATATAGAATGGATATTACATATAGTTTGTATGGCAAAACAAAATGTGTGCTGGCCTGTGACTAACCTCTAATGGTTTGGCATATTACTGATTTATCACTTACATTACTGTTAAACATTTAAATTAATTTACATGTTCACGGTTGACAAAAATTGACTGATGGAATAAATCTATAAAACTTGAGTCTTTTTATGTATATGTCCTATTTTGTTTATCCCAGAGACATTATTGCATTATAGCTCAATTCGATTTCTCTCATGTGAATCAGCTGTGGATGCTGTGCGACCTCAAAATTCAATTTGAGAGACACATGAATGAGGGGAAATACCATCTGGCAGAGGCACAGGTCACAGCAATCGCCGCCCTCAACAAAACCGAGGGTCTCTACAGGTGAAGCCAGCCCTTCCACTTCAGGTTCATTCTTTCCCTTGCATGCTTGCACCCCTGACGGAGTTTGCTTTCCGCTGGCAGGAAAGCCCAAGTCCTTAAGGCGCTGAACCGTACAACCGAGGCTTACGGCATCTTGCAGAAGCTTCAGACGCGCTGTGAGAGGACCAGATGTACAGAGATGATTATCAGGTTGAACACACAGGACAACAGATAACAGTAGTCAAATGGGATTGCTTATTTGTTTGCATTGTTGGTTCTGTGGAACATTTACATTTACCACAGATGCTTTTGTTCAAAGCGCCTTACAATCAGTATATTTGTCAATAGAAGAACAGGTCATATAGCAACATGTTGTTCGCATGCTGACAGTAGCATGTCATCAAGGATAAGATGTTATATCATACAATTCCTAGAAATAACTGCTAGAAGCCTAAATACCAACCATATATAGTCTGAGCTTAACAAAGACAGAAAAAATATGATTTTAATAGTAATTGTTTTTCTATAAAGGATGGAAGCTAAGGCACAGCTTGCTTGTGGTAGTGCTATGAGTCAGGGAGGTCAGTGGCCTAGGGCCTAGTGCGCGGGCAGTGCATAAAGTGTGTGTGTGTGTATGTGAGAACATTTGACTTGACCACGTGTTTCCTCCTGCATGCAGGGTAATGCTGTGCACCGCCGAGCTTCACTGGGAGTCAGCGGGCTTCGCCACGTCCCTGCCCCTGCTGCTGCAAGCCTTGGCTTTGGCCCGGCAGCACCACTTACAGGCCCTGGCCTCAGAGAGCATCCTGCACCTGGCCTTCACCCAGGTCAGACACCTGTCATATTCACTTGTGGTGGTGGGGCTTCACATGGCCTCATTTCATACAGAGAGAAGCTTTCCCCCTTAAAAGCCAACCTCTCACTGAAAAAGAAACTCCCAGTAAAGGAGAAAAGACACACCTCTGAAATAACCAGCATTGTACAGCATTACTTGATGCTAGGTGTAAATATCGATAGATAGATAGATAGATCGATAGATAGATAGATCCATCCATCCATCCATCCATCCATCCCTCCCTCCCTCCCTCCCTCCCTCCCTCCCTCCCAGGATCCCAGGATCCCAGCCATCCTCACAAAGCCAGGGCCTTTATCTCATAAGCTAGTGCTGCCTCCCCTCAGCCCGAGCGCTGTGTTCTAATGCAGTACCCTGTCCTCCTGTCTCAGCTGATGTTGGGCGTACCAGAGCAGGCCCTCTGCGTCCTACATGAAGCGATGGAGCCTGTCCTGGCCCACGGGGCGGTCATGGACAAAGGCCGTGCCCTCCTGCTGACGGCACGCTGTCAGATGGCCATAACGGGCCCGACGAACAGGCCCAGCAAGCGAGCAGGTGACAGATAAACAAAACGATTTGTATGAAAGAAACAGATGACACTTAAGGCCTCGTGTCAAATCATGTGTCGGGCCAGTGTAGTTTTGCATGCACTTTCCGTCACTTCTCACCCACACACACGTGGTCTCCCTCCAGCCCTGGCGGTGCAGACGCTGGACGAGGCTGCCACCTACTTCTCCCTGCTGAGCTGCAAGGAGCGCCTCCGCCACGTCTACTACCTGCAGGCCCAGCTGCACCACTCGCTGGGGCAGGCCTGCCAGCGCAACCAGTGTGCCATGCACTTCCGCCTGCTGGACCAGGAGCTGCAGGCTCCAGCAGCAGCCGTGGCCATGCGCCTCTGAAGGGCCCCTCTGGAGGGCCCCTCTGGAGGGTCTCTGGGGAGGGTCCCTCTGGAGAGGGTCTCTCTGGGGAGGGTCTCTCTGGAGGGTCTCTGGGGAGGGTCCCTCTGGAGAGGGTCTCTCTGGGGAGGGTCCCTCTGGAGAGGGTCTCTCTGGGGAGGGTCTCTCTGGAGGGTCTTTCTGCCTGGAGATAGTTAAAAACACTTATTTCCAATGACTTCAAAGACTGAGGCCTCACTAGAGGCATGCTTTTTTTATGTAAGCAGTTTTACGATTGGATTCTGTAATTTAATGTGATTGCATATAGCTCAGTAAAATGTCTATATTAAATATGTATTTTTTTTACTGGCCTGGCTCCTGTTGTGAAGTGCAGTTCAAGTATGGACTTGATTTACTGACTGGCCACCCCTAGATGGCAACAATGGGTTGGCTCATTTCTGCTAGTACAATCATTTCTAAATATTTACATACAAAGTGTTGCAACATCTTGGCACAGTGTTGATTTTAGTAGCAGTACCAGAACTATACTGTCTTTTTGCCTTTGATCTGTGAAAGCTTGTGAAGAAGTCACACTGCATTGCCATAATGGACGTGATGACATCGACCGCACAGTAGTAGACAGACCGGAGGTTGTCAGCAAGGAATGTCGGAACATGTTGTAGTACAGGATGGTGAAAGTTTATCAGGAGCCTGTCAGGAGGGGGCAGAATGAGCCAGCACTGCTTGATGAATGAGTGTAATACCAGGGTTAGCTGCAAGATGAATGACTCAGCAACCAGGATGATGCTAGTTCTGGTACAGGAATACTGATGAAGGTGAAATCCATTCTGGTGGATACAAAACCTTTTGTCCAAGTCATGATTACATATTATTGGTGACATAAAAGGAGATAGTCTTTAGTCAAACAACTGTTTTGGGCAATTTTGTTTAGGTCCCATTGACTTGTAATTCATTGCATAAATGTCTATGGAAAATGTAATAACTTCTCTTAAACAGCATTTTATTATCAGTTAATCTGAAATGACTATATTAAATATTACAGAGGGTAATGTAAATTAAACTATGCTGTATTTCTTATTGAAAGTCAGACAGCATTGCCTAATGTAAATAGTATTTGTCATTTTGATTGTTTCATCATTTAAGCATTTTTCAATACAGACAAATGTTTTCTAGGTTCCTCTGTGCTTTGAACAGTGACCTACGATATTTACAATATATTGCACAATGAACATCCCTACCAGGAAACGTAAACAGATCCAGTATATTTTATGTAAATACTATGATAACAGGTTTGATGAGGATTACAATTATGTCACTGTCAACATCTCTGAAAGAAAAGGTGGTGCTTGTTTTATTGAGCTATATTAAACCTGGAGACAGTTACAAACTTGTAGCATATATCACGTTATCGCATATTACCAGAGCAACTGTAGTGTGGGAAATGTATGTCGATATGCCAATATGTCACGTTAACAGGGTTGGGTAGGTTACTTTTTAAATGTAGTCTGTTACAGTTACTAGTTATCAGACTAAAATTATAATCAGTAATGTGGATTACCTAAATTAAATAACAATCTTATTATTTTCCATTACTTTCAGATTAATTCCGGCAGTAACATTGTTCTTTGAAACGCCATCCAAAGCAATATACTGCATTGGCGCACCAAATCTATTTTTCTTACCGTTTATGTTGCTCGGATCAGATTAAAGTAGGACTTCATTTAAATTATTGATTGACGTCAGAAAACAGACAATTTTAATGATCTAATTTCAATCAAACAAATCTTATTCCATTATTTTAGCTGGTAACTGTAATGGATTACAGGTATTGTTTTATTGATTACATGTAATATCAGTAAGTGTTTTCACTAATTTGCCCAGAATCACCAATTATTATACAAGACCACTCAAATCATCAAAGCCATTTTGTTACCTTTGACAGCAGACCCCCATATTTTGCTTTAACCAGAAGAAAAGTTATTGGTAGCTGTGAAGTGATAGTTGCTTTTGTTTTGATTTGAGTTCCAATTTACCAAGCATTCTTGAGAATAACCAACGTCCTTACAGGCTAATGTCTCTGGAATAACTTCCTAACCTAAAATAATCACGGATTGTGTTATTATTTTATTTTACAGCATCTAATCCAATCTAAAATGATGTATACAATGAAGGTTCATGTGTGAACACTCTTTATAACATCTTGTGAAATGTTTAGACGTGAAACTGTAAGAAACACCTGAAGGCAGAAGGGGCCACCATGGTTTCTTCTCTGATCTTGTTCTTAACCGTTTGACAGGTTGGATGGAATAGAAAGTGTGTAACCCTCTCAAAAGCTAGAGATCATTTAATTCCTGCATGCCTTTAATTTGAACATCCGTTTGAACATGTTTTTATTTTATATTTCTGGTAGTCAATATCTTTATGCCTTTTATTCCTTTACATTTTGCTTAGTATTAGTACTATTTATTTTATTTTGTTGTGTTTTTAAAATTGGTTTGTTTTACATTAGATACATTATTTTACTCAGCTGTGTATTGTATTATTTAATGTTTGCTTAGGTGTTAAAGAGACTTGGACTGCTTGCACCATATAAAATAGAGTACTGTATTGATGGCTGATGTGTTTTTAGATCCCGCTATGCAACTGGGTGTAAACAAACAAGTGTGTTTACTTATCTCAGACTTCAATTTAATGTTTCATTCCATTCCATTGTGCTATCTTTTATTTTATTTTGCTTGTTTGTTTAGAGAGAAATATTGTACAAGCTTTTTTGATTTCTAACATTTAGTGGCATAACCTGACAAATAATTAGTACAACAGTGGCACATGTAGATAATGGAGTTTAAAATGTTTAATAGCATAATAGCAAGCATGGCATAAGAACAATGCATATATATGCATATATATATACATACATACATATATATATATATATATGTATATATATGTATGTGTGTATATATATATATATATATACATATACATATATATATATATATATATACATATACATATATATATA
>JAODUK010004648.1:0-10690 GCA_027564635.1 Typhlichthys eigenmanni
ATGTCACTAAATGTAATTGTCTTGGCTCGCTTTTTAGGTAAGGAGATTTTTGACAGGATGACTCCACACATGAAGCATTCGATCAGAAGTCCAACAACAGACTGGATAGTAATGAGAGTCACAGCACCTGGGCAGTAAGGTGTGATGGCTCTGCTACCAAAACCAATGGTCATCTGGGTTTCCACAGAGAAGAGGAATGCCGATGTGAGCCCAAAAACATTGACCACACATGGTGTGTGGTCAGCAGAGGGTTTCTGCCATAGTAAGTCTCCATTGTTGTGGGCAAGCCAGTACCATATAAGGCTGAAGAGGAACCAACTTAGGGTGAATGAGGTAATGAAAAATAAGAGGACAAAACGCCACCGCGACTCCACGAAGGTGGTCCAGAAGTCAGCAAGAAAGGCAAAGTGGGTTCTATATCTCACATTACCATATTCAATGTTGCAGTGGCCATCTTTGGTCACCAGTCTGGATTTGCGAATCTTTCTCTCAGCTTGTCGGTTCTGATTGAACCTCTTGAAAAGACCAGGCATTGTATATTTGTCTATCGGAAAACAGAAAAACAACATTTCAGTGTAAATATTAAATCGCAAACCATATAAAACACAATACCCAAACATAACCAGCAAGCATTATTATTTCAAAATGTTTTAAATAGGGCTGTCAAGACGGTCTGCGATCAATTTGAAATGTTAAAAACATGTTAAAAAACTCTATTGCATTGTATTGCTATAGTGATCATTATGACAATGAAGGTAATGTTTCAGATAGTAAAAAGAGTAGCAACTACTATTTTCTATGTAAACTAAAGGGTGTTGTAGAGGCATAATTACAACCTGAGCAGAGACATAAACACTTATGTAATGTAATTGGTTGTAACCGCCCTCTATTGTTTACATTGCATGGCATATTGTAGGCTACCGAGCATGGGTGACACACAGCACATTTGTTTTGTTGATATGCTGGTTGAGATGCTGGTGCGCTAGTGTGACATCTAGTGGCAGAATGTCATACAACAAAACAAAAATTATTAAAGAAAATCACAGTTTTTACTAGGGCTGGACGATTAAGCGGAAAGTAATTGAAACCGAAATTTAAAACCTCTAACCGACTTAATTTTCCCAGGTTGTTTTTTTGTTTTTGTTTTTTCGATAAAAAAGAAATCCTGTTCAATCAAGCACATCAAAAATAGGGAGACGCGTGTTGTACAGATAGACCATTTTGGGACCCGGAAACGGGACACCATCTTGAAATCTTGACAATTCCAGGCACAGCAATAATCCATAAACTGCAATACACGAGTAATGTCTGTCTACTGATGTCTTACTATCAATAGTGTCAACCACAACAAAAGTAAATCAAATCAAGCTACCTTATTCCTTTCAAATTCGAAATAAAGACATAGCTGTATTACCCGTGCTGCACCTCATTTTCAACTAGCATATAGGCTAGCGATTTTAAGCCATCTATTTCAATGAGACACGCTTGAGTAAATACCATTTCTGGAATATGTTAATGTTTCTGAAATATCACAGACCAAATTGCCTAGTAGGTGGAGTAGGCATATATAGAAGGAAGCGCTCACCGATTCCCAATGCATGTTACGTGACTAAATTATTCTGCTTTTACAAATAATTTTTACAAAATACATAACTATACTGTTAACTATGGCGTGTGTAGTCACGTGACTCTGCCCTCTTCATTCAGCTACATGGAAGCAAATGGAGAACTCAAACAAAAGCAAAACAAAGGCAAAATAATCATTCATTAATCGTAATTGAGGTATATGTTCAGTTTTGATTTGAGGTAATATGGCCCAGCCCTAGTTTTTACCCTTCAAAGGAACAAAAAACAGATATGTCGGATGTTTTATACGTGTTTATATTTGCCTTTTTTCAATGAAAGGCATCCAGAAATAAAATGTATTATTACTATTATTATTATTATTTATTTTTTTTAAAGACTATCGAAATGGAAATGCCCTGGCAGTTGCTACAAATGACGGTTTGATATTCCACATTGACTTGCAATTGATCGCGGTATACAAATGTAATCGTTTGACAGCCTTAGTCTTAAGACATTTTATTCAAATTTCTATATTACAATTGGAGAATCTGCAAATCATAAATATTTCAGCAGTATACAGTATTTAATCCGAACATATTCTTCTAAGGTTCTATGAATAAGGCAAATTTATATTACAAGACAATAAGCTCACCAGTGATTCTGGTAACGTCATGATCAGCCTATGGGTGTGTAAAGTCTGTTATGTAACCAATTACTACTAATAACTGTGTATTCATTGTAGTCAAAAGTGGCATTGCTATTGTATTACAAATACGTCAGTACTATTGTGTTATAGATACCATAGAAATGTGGAAATTATTTTCTTAGACAGCATATTCTGAAACATTTTGAAGGAGTGACACTACATTTCATACCAAGAAATTGTGGTTTCTCAATATACAGAATCTACAGTATAAGACTATGGCTTATTTAATAACCAGTATATTGGAATAATGCTAAATGAGTTACATACAGTATAATTAAAAGCATACAGTTAATTGTCTTTATGTTTAGCATGCAATAATAGATACACTTTGTGGAATCCTTGTGATGTGATCTATTCACATTGACATTTAAAAAGGTATCGCTAAAAGATGATTTTGAGAATTAAGGTAATAAATGTTATTACTGTTTCATAATGTCTTATATAGGTTAATTTAAATACATTCACAAAATTGTACTTAATAAATGAAACATTTATTTATGTTATTTTTATAATAGATGATATAGCATAAGCTTTTTTGTAATATACGCAAACGGTCAGTGCTTACTTCTCTTGCCTCTACCCAAAACATTGGTAAGCAGCCATTATGTTTATTTGCAGTGGGTTATGCTGTATATCCATATCTAACATTTAATTATCGTCTTTGTCAAACTCACCTCTTATGGAATAATTGCTGATTTACTAGAAAGCAAATTCAAACATCAGTAAAATGCCAAATTGTGATGTCCATAAATCTGTTATTCCCAGACACAGTTGTCACAGTTTGAATTGTTGTCGCTAATTGTTATGTTTGAATTATTTTTAACAATCTGAACAGCATGTATTACCTACACTGCAATGAAGTTGTCTGATACATGCACACTAACGCCTGCATGCATTTATAATGTCCTTGTTTATCGTATTGGAATGAGTCAGGTAGTTTTTCCACCCATGTTAGGCTGAGCTCTATTTAGCCTAGCACCATGGGTCAGGTGCCAACATGACCACTGACCTGACCTCCTCCCATACCATGAAGTTCCCTCCCATGCTAGTGTTTGATACTGCAGCATTGTATATGATATTGTGCACCAAGACGGCTTGTAACTCATACCAGTTTTAAGGGTTAAGTATACCTTCAGAAATAATGTATGCATTTTAAAATGTGCATTCTTCCCTTTTTAGGGATCAGGAATAGCCTTGTGTATGTGTCATTATTTTCTGCAGACATGCACCTATGCACATACACTCACAAACAAGTGTTTGTTTCACCAGTTTCACCAGTGACTAATTGAAGACAGGTCTGTTTAGTGTTGGTTGGGGAAATACTGTGTATAATACAGTATAGTACTTTAGGCTATATGAATTCCAGTGTGAAAATCAACAGTGTCTGAGATACTAGCCTGTTTGGCATCACATCATAACACACAGTCTATATGCAAATGTTTCCTGTTGACCATGTATGAATGCTTTTGCAGATTGAGTTACTGACACTTGTCTGATTAGATATTTGCATTAACAAACACCTATTTAAGCCTCTTTAGTCTGTTTTTAGTTCTTGTGAGTAAACAAGAACAGGTATTGTTTTCCTAATATATACATAAAGAAGCATGCTGTGTTATGTTCATACCTGGCAAAGCAAGAACAATCCCTGTAGGGCCCCTGTAGGACATAATGAGTGGATTCATCATGTAATTAGCTGCCAAGAAGAAGCTGTTATTTAGTGGTTGCACATTTATAGTAAAATTAAATGTATGACTCGACCTTGAGATAATCTTAACATTGAACATCTCTGGTCCCTATTTTACACCCGGCGCAAAGCGGGCAAGTGTCTTTGCTAGTTTCAGACCGACGCAGTGTGTCCAAACGTGGATTTGAACACACCCTAATTTGTGCCTTGTGCTTTAGACCGTGTGCTTAGATTGTTAAAATAGGGCTCTAAGGTTTAACAGTCTAATTTTGGTTCTGCACATAATTATTTAGTCGTTCTTATAATTTATATTACGATAAACTAGCAAAGGTTGTAGTCTGTAGTTCCAGCACCGCAATGGAAACAGACTGAAAGATATGGGCCGAAGTGCCCAGAGTTCCAGCAGTCAAAAAGCATCTAGGAAGATACAGTATTACACCACAAAACATCCAGTAGAAAGAGTCACACATTACACACAACAAGACACTGCAGGCCAGGGCTATTCAACTCCGGTCCTGGAGGGCCACACCCTGCAGGTTTTAGATCTCTCCCTGCTCCAACACGCCTGATTCAAATGAACAGGTCGTTATCAGGCTTCTAACAACATTGAATCAGGTGTGTTGGAGCAGGGAGAGATCTAAAACATGCAGGGTGTGGCCCTCCAGGACCGGAGGTGAATAGCCCAGCTGTAGGCCAATGCCGGGGGACTACACCATATGTCACAGATGCCCCTATGGTGGAAGATGCTCATAACACAACACTTAATTGTACACAAAGGCAGAACAAGACACAAAATATTGGAACCCTTTCTCCAATAATGCTACAAGAAGATTACTCACCTTAAACTAATCAGCTGAATCGTCCTGAAATAAAATGTCTTATTATTATTATTATTATTCCTTGTCAAAATTAGCTGTAATTTCCCTTTACGTTTTACTCATTATAGTGAATTAATTCACTTTACTTATTGTAAGCTAATACATTTTTATAAAATTCACCAAATACTTATGCATGTTAGCTGCCCATTCTGTATAGGCCTACAACCAGATTACACGACCGCATAATTTTGACATGTCAATTCATAGACAAGCTTCATTTAGGATCTTAAGTGCAACTACTGAAAAACCTATATGTGTAACTTCAGTAATGTTAGCTTTTCCCAAAATTCCCTATTAAACATTGCATATGTATCCATTGCACACACATACTAAAATGTAGGCTACTAACTACAATATGCAATCAAACATACTCAAGAGTCTTGACGAAACTGCAGGCCACGCAACTTCCTTTCTAAGTAAATGTTTGTAATATTTGCTTTTCACATCAAAAGACTCTGTACCCTATATTTTTCCACTTCATTGATAAGTTGCTCATCATCCATGACTGCTGGTTAGGTGGGTGATACCTATGAGCAGAAAAGAACCCCATGTGGGATCCCAGACAAAAATAGATATGGTTTCTGCACGATGATGCCATTGGCATGTTCACTAATACTAATGATACTAATACTACTAATAATGTATTATTAGTAGTTATTAGTGTTAGTTATTAGTATTATTATTAAATAAAGTGAATAAATTATTATTATTAATATGATTAAATATAGTGAAGAAATATAATTGTACTATTTACTGATTATTTGTAGTACTCACATAGTAGTACTGCTTGTTTGGATGATACAATTTTACATTGGGAGATACATAGTAAATGGCTTGAAATATATATATATATGTATATAGTTATGTATGTATGTATGTATGTATGTGTATATATAATGTACAGTATATATGGCACACTTGCATTACGGGTGGATTACTATTATACCGGTGGGTTTATGAAAGTACTGGAGCAGACCATCTAGGCAACAGCAAAATTCCACCAAGATCTCTAAAATATGTTGATGTAGGCTATCACACAATATTTTATATTGTGCTCATTTAATTTTTAATAATTTGCATGTTCGTGCGCTCCTGTGCATCCCTGTAGCCTTATGTGTAACAAGCAGAGTGTACGGATGTTATGGATAAGCCAAAAGCAATATTATCTTTATAATTCGTTGTGCTGTTGACTTTACACTATGTTTTTGCTTGTCAATCGTGCAATCACTTTCCGTTGCCTCAAGATAGCAATGAGCCAGCAATGCACTTGATCACACCGCATGTTTAGACCGAACGGGCACAAGTGCATTTTGTTATTTAAACAACGTAAGCGCTGGTCGGCAAATAGACAACTAGCAAAAAAAACTGCATTCTGTATAGCTGCGATAATGATTTATCATATTTTGTATCTTATATAGGCTACTGTATATATCTCACACACACTCGAAATGTTTACTCTTTTTTTTTTTTTTTATGAATTTCATACAGATATATTTGGCTTCCTCCACGTTTCTACAGTATGCACATTTTAGTTCTGGACGACTAGTCTAGCGTCATCTCAGTTCATTGAGGTGTTATATGCTCAGACAAGAAGATCAATCAGAGCTAATGAAGCCTGAGACAAGGCAAAGAAAATCAATGAGTGGGATGGGAGGGAAACACGAGGAGAAAGCTACTGCCAAGGGAGTGCCTTGGATTAACTATATTAAAATGATGACTTATATTATACGAATTCACTCTCAGAACATCATTTGTTTCCTAATCTCTCTCAAAACCGTCTTTCTGATGGGTTCTGCTGTGACCAGGTGGACGTGGCCTGCTGTCTACAAGTAAGGTCTCAAACCTTACAAGTCTCAAACTCTACAACAACCCCCTCTGACTCCTTACAGAATGGAAACATTCATTATTTACACATTTCCTTTTACGTCAACATGATTTGTGTAAATTTGAGTTGTGACACACAACACAGTGTAAAAGTAAAATATACAGCATATGCAGCTCAAGAATTGTTGTTAGGAACAAATCCAGAGCTTACTACATTCTCTCATATAGACCTACTCGGCAAGAAGGTCAAGCACACAGCCCATATATTGTATCTGCAAAGCTCATGCAGGAAGGTTTAGCTAACACAGATGTGGTAGTGTGCCAATCTGTGCAACATTTTCTGTGTTGCTTTCTCAAACCTGATCTGCATGGAAGAGTAATCAGAAGAAAGGCTCATCAAATCATGTAAAGTAATAGCTCAATAAGAAGCCTTTTGGTGTTTTGGAAACCTATGGATGTGCTTTGGACTGATGAAGTTAAAACCAGTCTTGAATCACAATCACCAAAGGCACATACTGTATTGGCCGTCTTAGTCCCCTTCAATATGCTGTGTCTGTGAATATCTCATAACCACAAAGGAGACTGGGCTACAATTACTAGTAAAAATAGAGTAAAAAGATCCTTTTGAAAGATGTGACAAAGGCTTAAGTAATATACTGTAATTAACACAACTGGCTTTGTCAAAACTATGCCCCATTTATTGTTTTATTTTTGCTGCAAAATCTGTACTGAAATATACAACATGTTTAATGACGTGCCCAAATATTTGCAAACAACTGCATATATAGGCTACAGTATACATACTGTACAGTACTGTGCATAGGAACATGCTAGTAAATATGTAAATGCTACTGGACACAATTATGTTCCATAATTGTTAAGCGTATCCCATAGGGATCTCCTAAGGGATATGATGATGTGGAACTGGTCAGTCTGCTTGACAATCTCCTCCTTTGGGATCCAGACATCTTTGGAAACTCTCCACTAGTCTGGAATCCTGCCCCTTCTAATTACATTCAGGATCTTTCACAGGCACATCAGGGATTTCAGACAGTCAATGTAGACCTCATGTGAAGAGGTGTTGCTTGGTCCTGGACCAGCCCCTTTTTAGTCCCGGACTACTTATGGTTACGGTTTGCTATGAAACCAGCCTACGTACGGACGCTTTCACAATGTCACTTCTAGGGATGGCACCGATACGATACTGAGATCTGAAATTGGTCCGATACTGACTTATATAGCTGGATCGTATCGGTGACAATTGGACAGTTGTAACTGATCCATGGGGCTAATTCAATTAAATTAAATTACATGAGTAGGTCTACTGTCAAGCATCAACCATGTCTAACCTTGCCTGGCCACACTAAATCCTAAAATAGATATTGGCTATTTATTTTGCATCTTAACTTAAAACAAATTTAACACTGGAATTGGATTGGTACCTCTGTATCGGCTGACACCCAAAGGGCCAGTATCTGTATCGGTATCGATACAGATACAGACTATCGACTGAAAAACTGGATTGTGCCATCCCTAGTCACTTCCAATGCCACTCTGCCCAAATTTGCTCAGGGATGACCAACAGGCCAGCCCTCTGCCCTCAACTCTTGCTTGCTTGTCACTTTTTCTTCTACATATCTGTCAGAGGTAAGGCTCAATGTGATTACTATTGACGTTTCCGGTCAACATCTTCCCCTTCAGAATCTGACTATGTCCATTTCATGCTGGCTCCAAAGTGCTGGTGGCAAGCATATTGCTCCATCCACCATTCAGACATTCTTGGACTGGCCCATAAAATTTGGTATGCTCAAATTCCCTTCTCACATAACTATTACCTCCAGGATCATGACAACTAATAATGCATGTGTAAAGATGTCAGATTAAAGACAGTACAACCAAGTGAATAGATGTAGCCACAAGAGAAGCAATGGAATGGGTGAGTTATTTGCTTTGATCAATAATGCTGAAACAATCTTTCCAAACCAGATTTAGGTTTGCATTTTTGCGTCATGATACACTGGCCAAATTGTCCCTGTTGTTTTGGGATTAATTCTGAACGTGTACTAGATCTCCTCAATGTAATCCCAACATCTTAATTATTGTTACATGATGTTCCATTACCCAGTGTCAGTGACTCAGAGGGTAAAGGGGTGTTATAGCGGGGGCTACGCAGTAACTAAGGGAGGCGCAAAATCATAAATTGCCAACCACCCCTCCCAACCGCATTCCAACTCAGTAGAGTTTGCGCATGAAGACATTTTATAGTCTAGGGTTAGGATTAGTCTGCCACATAGTCATGACGGTCCCTTATCTCACTGTATCTCTATTATCACTCCCTCTTGTGTTCTCTCTCTCTCTCTCTCTCTCTCTCTCTCTCTCTCTCTCTCTCTCTCTCTCTCTCTCGCTATATCCCTGTCTGTCCTCTCTTTCTCTGCCCCACTTATTCTTGCCAATTTGACATACAGTATATATCTAATGACGTGCATGTGACACTTAGACAAGCAGATGGTTGTGTTCCCCAGTAATACTGTATATGAATGTACAGAAACACCAGTGTAAGTCCTGCTGCTACTTAAATTAGTACGTGTGTCAATAGATGGAACAGGAGTAAGCAAACAACATTCAAAGAATAATGACAGCATCACATTATGAGGGCTAATACATAACCACTTTATTATTCAATATTGGTGGATTATGAAGAGGTGGGTCTTGAGTCTCTTGCGGAAGATGGGTAATGTTTCAGCTGTCCTGACTGTTGCCGGAAACTCGTTCCACTATTGTGGCGCCAGGATAGAAAACTGGGATTAGTCTTGTGACCTCATAGCGACGGCGCGCGGTGCTAGCGTTGCCCTTGAACAACACACTGGTATTAGAAAGAGTTGCTCACGGGGCATCGAATCATGGCTGCCCACCGCTACTACCAAGTTAGGATGTGTGACATGTGTCGAAGAGGTATCCTAACCTGACAAGCCAGATGCATGGTCTGTTAGACACATCCATCTGGGAAGCCATCTATTGAAACTGTTTTAAAAGGGCAGGTACTTTAAAAAAAATACTTGGCAGGTTATTGGACCTGTACTCTATATCCAGTTGCAATCCACTCTTGCAGAAAAAAAGGCGGGAGAAGAATATAAACATATTTTCAATCATGAGTTTTTGCTCTTCTCATAGCCTAAACTCGAATACAACTGATTCTATATTGCAGTTGTTGTTTTCGAGTTGTTTTCAAGTCGCCTCTTTACGACCTTAACCACGCCAGTAGCTAACAGTATGACGTTGATTGGCCACACACTAGTTTAACCAACATGAAACACAGCAATTCAAGCTCTCCAGTCAAACTGGGGCTAGAGATATCACTGAAATTGTTATCCAATAATGCAGATTTACATTATTGCTGATATTTTATTATGAAATATTTGTTTTATGAAATAAATAAATATTTCTCTCCACTAATACCAAAAGACTTGAATAGGTACTGTGCAAGTAACAAACATCTTTCCAGTATTTTGTTGGTCATAGATTTACAATTGAACCTTCACTTTCAGTTAACTGCTTCCATTGTACAGTTGTACCTGCCTCCTGTAATTGTATATTGTGCTTCCTGTACTGTATATCTGCAAATTGCTCTCTGTTCAGCTCTCTTTGTCACTTGGTCTATATATCTGTGTTTTTCCCCTGCCTAAACTCTATATCTATTTTAAAACCCTGAGGGCCTTTTCTTCAACTACAGTTTTAGAGCAATTGATTACTACGTGCTCCACTTCACCATCATCTCTCTCTCTCTCTCGCTCTCGCGCACCATATTTGACTCTTTCGCGCATATTCCAATCTTCATTCGCCCGCAGAGAGCCGTGCGTATACACACACACACTCACACGCTCACGTTTGAGGGACAATTACATTGAGGCGAGAGGTCCAGGCTCTATGTTGAAGTGAGAGAAGCGTGCGTGTGCGTGTGCGTGCGTTGCATTGTGGCGGTGGGGTGTTGGAGAAGGGGGTGGGGAAGGGGGGGGGGCGTTTATGAGATGAGAT
>JAODUK010004649.1:0-10689 GCA_027564635.1 Typhlichthys eigenmanni
CACACACCTCCCTCCTCTACCCCCCTGCCGTCAGGCGTAGTGCAAATGCTAAGTGTAATGTGGCAAAATGGCCGCCACAGTCGGTGAGGTGAAGCGGTGCGCTAGGACGGTGGCAGACATAAAAAGGTCAGCAGGACAGCAAGGCAGAGAAGGGTTGTGTTGGAGTCTCTGTCTCTGTCTTGGGTTCTGGCCGAGACACAGCCGCATTGCCTCCTGAATGCTGAACATCGCACGCATCGGAGGAGTTGGCGGGGAGGATCGTTAAGGTGTCGCACATTGTTACGAAGTTCCTCTCCACCTGGGGGATTTTTTTTACGCGCAATACCCAAATGCCCTTAAAGGCAAGTCTGGCCACTCTGCAGCCATCTTTGTAATGCCTCTGGGAAGTTATTAGGAAGACTATATTTAAATGAATGGGGAGAGAGCCATACTGTAACTGCACATTATAAGGTCACCGAGACATAAAAACTGCATGTATACACTAGCCAGTCAAATCTGATAAAACATTTCTAAATTGTTTAGTGACTTTGCACCAAAACCAAAAGGTGTAAAAAGGGTTTTACACAAGAGGTTACACTACTGACACAAGCCGATAGTTCCCCGCATAGATGCGCAAATGTCAGCTTCCGTCAGTTCAACCACACGATAGCCTAAATATAGTAATGTACTGTATGTTAAAGGTATAGTCAGCAAATTGTAAGCTAATACAGTTTTTCACCAAATTCACCAAATATCTCCTTGCATTTCGCTAGTTTACAGTTCTATGTGCGTGCTGAAGAAATAATCCGGTATTATTTTATCCTGGCTCCGTCAATAGGAACACAAACATAGTGGTGAACACCGCTCACACCATAGACCTCGCCAGTCGTGTCGTCACGGCAGCACTTCCGTGTCTAATATTCAAAAGTAAATAGGATCGCAGAATAACATTTTAATTAGTGTTTCGTTTTGGGTTATGCCATGCTCCCATTTTATTCACTGCAAAAATTTTTCGCTTTTGGCATACATTTCTGATATGTTGAAGTCTTTGTTTTCAAGTAAATAGTAAACTACCGGCGCAGATTACACATTACGCTTAAAAGGTTTATATAAAGCGGGTGCGAGCGGGTGGCCTCCATTTAATTCGTACCTTCTCGTTTCTGACCGCAAGATACTTTATCCCTTCGAAAAGGTGTAAATCTCCAAAAGGATCCAGCAATCAAAGAAATTTTAATAGGTATTATTTTATAGATATTTTAACAGTGTTAATAAATACATCGTCATGAATATGAATCATGATGTTACAAAACAGGTAAGTTTGCAACATATGAGTTAATCACAGACCGTGGTAGGGAAAACTAAAACGAAACGAAAACGGCATTAATTTTTCTCATAGGGAAAAACGCTTAGACCCAGAAGTCCTTATATGGGCATAATGACGTTCGACTGGCGAGGTCTATGCCTTTTGGCTTCGCAATGAGTTTCAATATGTCCAATGGAGCTTCTGAGGGAGGTTGTTTTGATATGACAAGGCAGACGACTGGCTCTTTCCTCCAAATGCAATTTTTGCCATTACAGGGATCTAGGTGGCACTTGTGGTCTTGTTGAGCATGGCAGAGAGCGAGACATTGCGGTGGAACTGCTGGCATGCCGCCATGTTGTTAAGTGTCCAAACGGTTCATTATTGCATGAAGTACTGTACAAAGCAGCGCTATACCATCAGGCTACGGGCACTTCTTCAGAATAGTAATCATTCATCCACGCGTGCACTGCACAGTAAGCGGGCACTCTACTGTATATCTGGCTGGGGGAGGGTTTGTTGTATGGGCTCGTCACGGCCCTGCTGTGAATGTGGATAGAAAATGAAGTGGTGGGGTTCGGAGAGATATGCTGAGAAGTGGTCCACTGGTTCAATTAACTTGTTAGGCGTGCATATATTGCATTTATAATCATCTCACCCGTCTCTCTCTCTCTCTCTCTCTCTCTCTCTCTCTCTCTCTCTCTCTCTCTCAGACACATTTTCATTCAATAAAGTGAATGGAATACATTATTGAGCAAATTGTCAGTAGAATAGGGAATAATAATCTATTCAGCCTGTCTGGCTGTGGAGGAAATACTCTGATGACCTGATTGGTAGACCAAACACTCTGACTTATAGGTGACCTATTTTCACTTTGATTCCCACTATTTCCTATGATGGGAAATGTGGCAGAAGGGATGAACTATTCCAAATGATATGGGCCACTGTTAAAATCAACCTCTTTGTTAAAGGGGAACTCTTTTATTTGTGCACACAACAGCCCTGAAACCAGCGTAAGAAAACCTCTCCTTCCCCACAGAGCCTTCCAGGCTCACATTCTTCTCTACAGTTTCACATCCTATCATGCAATGTTTTCTAATATGAGCAGGGGTGAAACTGTGTAGTTCCACACTGTGTTTACAGTATGTTCATTTTGCTAAACTAATACTACTAATATTCATTTTAATATATAATTTAATTCTAAACGTATTAAAGACAGGATTAGTTATTTTTGAGAACGCTTGCTAACTTCGAATTCAAATCAAAACAATATCCTTCCACATCGCCAACCCACACATTGAAAGGCATTGTGAAGCAAATCGTGGTGTTACGGCTACGGTTTTGTTGTTGTGAGCGATGTTCACCACTGTTTATGTTTTTATTTACTGAGCCAGGGCTGTGTAGAAGTACCGGATTCCTTTTTTTTCACGCACAGACAATGTTAAGGTAGCGAAATGTGAGGAGATATTTGGTGAATTTGACTAAAAGTGTATTTGCTTACAATTACCTTGCAATAGCTGGCTTTACCTCTAAGTGAGCAAATGTGCTTGTACACTAAATTATAATCAAAAAAGCATTGCTCTCCACTAAATGAAAACAGTATTTATTATTTGTTGATAGCATTAATGTCTTCAAGCCTTGATGTGTGTGTGTGTTTTGGCTCAGCCTCCTCTGCAGGGAAAGCCATGTTGGGTAATTGCATTGCATACAGGCTGATAGGTAGCTAGAGTGAGCTCCCTCTCTCTAATTGCATATCGGGTTTTACAAAACACACACACACGCACACACACACACACGCACACACACACACACACACACACACACACAGTGGGAGAAATAACACAATTTAGTCCAATTAATAGCAATGAAAAATGCAGGGAAAAGCTGAAGGAGCAAATGATCAAATAATACAGAGGGATATGGTTTCCCTAATTGCCTCGAAGGATGTTGATTATATCGGCACTCTCCTGTCTTAGAACAGGACATAATAAATGTCACGTTATTGTTTTGTTATGACGTGGGACTAATTCTGATTAACCGATGCAGCTAATGAATGAGTTATTAAGTTTCCCATTTCTGATTAAAACTGAACATCTTCCTAATGAGTGTTATAGGAAAGTTTAACACTGCCTACTGTGTGTGAAGTCTGATAACGACTCATTCATTTGAATCAGGTGTGTTGGAGCAGGGAGACATCTAAAACATGCAGGACAGGACATCTAAAACATGCAGGACAAGTGTTTTCCAGAGCCTTCTGATACTATACTCATATTATACTCGCTAACACTCTGAGTGTCGCTCCAGCCTACCGTACATGCTGGCTGATTCCATTCAACCCACGTTGGCTTTGGTGTGCTTGCCTGTCTTGATATTTATCCTGTCCTGCCTTTCTTGATATTTTCTCAGGACGATTCCCCTGTGTCTGTAGCTGCAGTATGCCAGATGGGCGCTGGAACCAGTGTGTGCTGGAAGTGTTTATTGCTGGAATACAAATGGAAGACCTATCTTGAACTTAAATAACATTTGGTTTAGTGATAAATGCTATGCAGATTACAATGATGCAAGTCATGGTCTGTGGAAACACAGTAATGAATCAAAATATAGTAACTACAATGATGTAATGGTCATGAGTGTTACATATCTTAAGTCTGGTGTACAGTACATTTCAACTTTTTAATAGTATTACTGTTGATGTTTTGAGGAAGAGTTGCCAATTGATGGTACAATTATGAGATATTTATTTTGCGATAACAGGCATAAGAAACAATATAACCGTATCAGAAATAGGAAAATAGGAACCATGCATTTTCTCTGCTCTGAGAAAAAGAAAATTATAAACAGACTAACCTCTTTCTCAAGCAACATCAAGTTTCTTGATAATATTGAATGAATTGAATGTTTCTGCGCTGATAAAAAAACAGAGAAATGATCCATTCAGACCAAATTAGAAGCACCTCTGGACTGAATGTCCTTGGACAACCGTAGCTTTTCTGAGTCTCTTCTGAATGTGGTTATAATTATTTCACCCTTTTTGCAGGTTCTCTGAATCTTAGCACTCAATGTTAATTCATACTAATCTCTACCCTCTTTTCTGGCTCAGTTATTGATAAGGTCAGTAGGTATCTGCAAAGTTAAGGAGGGCAATTTAGTTAAGGTCTCCTCAGCAGGACCAAACAACCTGAAATATACTTTACAGTTAACCATGCTTGTGTTCTATTTTATATTGTTTTATAAGAGTAACTATGAATATATTTAATAGAAATGTGGTGTTGAAATTTAGCATGCACTATAATAGAATACTGAGGAAGAGTTTATTCCATAGTTTAGTTATGAAGTTACTGTTTTTATGTTTATTAATCCAATTTAAGTTTCATGGAACACAATATACTACATGTAAATACCCTTCTGTATTCCAGTGCAGTAAATATGTTAAGTGTTTTTAAATTGTTGTGTTGCAAAACCCGTCTAGCATGACGTGTTGTTTTGCAGGCAAAAAAAGACAGTTGATCATAGTAAAACAAAGCCAAAATGTAATCTATAGTTTAAATAACCATGGCACCACAGGATGTTTACATTGGCTGTTTGTATACAATAGTTTTTTACCTCATATCATTCATAATCCCATAATCCTTGTAATATACATGTATATTAATGTGTGTGTGTAAGTGTGTCAGTACAGACAAATACAGTAGATACACCCAGCTCAGATCTGGTCTACATACATTAATTATAAATAGAAATCATGTTTGAATGTGAGCATTTGTTTACAGTGGACGCAGAAGAACTGGATTCTCATGCAAACACTGTACACGCAGATGTAATCCGTGTAAATGGTGTACTTATAGGTTTAAATGGTCTGCTGCTTGCCATTCACGTGATGAAGGAATGTGATTTGATTATTCAACTAATAATGATGGTGATTGCCTTTGTCATACTTAATTTACCACTTCAGCTGTATTCCCTGTGCTCTTTGCATCTCATGCCTAAATGTACCATTTGGCCATGAACAAAAATAGTGCTTAATGTACATGTGTTGCCCATTTCAACCCCACCCAGCAGTGGTCCCAGATACAGACTGGGTGGCAGCATATGGCTGTGTCATTGTATTCCCTGATACCCAGCTGTGTCTGCAGGTCAAGCAGCTAAAGGCTGTACTCGTACTGGACACAACCACATTAACATTTACCTATGGGGGTGGCCATGACTGTTCCCCTTTTGTTATTTTACCTGTGCTGTCCTGTAACTTACTATAACGCTCCAAACTTTCCTTTATTGTTAGTTCTAAAATGTTTTGATGGAGCTTCACTTGTGAAACCACACGTTTCTCCCTTGCTGCGCACCACTGTGTTATTAAAGCCTGCTTTCCTGATTCAACGCTAATTAACGCAAATTAAATAATTACCATTGCCTGCAGATCTAGTGCTGCATAGTTTTGCAGAGCCAGCCTTTAATTACGTAAAGTCTGGGACTTTACGTAATGCGTCAATACCCGCCTACTTGACAGGAGAGGTATTATGATTGACACGCACAATGACCAACTACATAACTCAATTACCAAACCAGACATAACATTTACAATGAGGGATTTGGTAAATTTGGTAAATTAAACAACATGACTGGTTTTTCGCAGGTCTTGTAAAACTGTCAAATCTGTAGGCTATGGTTACTACTTAAAATAAATATAACATTTAAAATTAGTAAATAAAACACTGTTCTACCGTCCCACTGGAATTTAGGGATACATAATTGTGAGTGACAAAGCCAACAGCCAATGGAAATAAACAGAATCACTTCCCAAAAGTCAGAGTCCCTTAAGGGGTGTATGTATCAGACGCTCAGCACAGAGTTGCTTATGTGACGTAGTGCTAATGGACAGAAGAGGCTGAGAATACTGTAAGTGCAGGTGGGTCCCCTCTCTCTCTCTCTCTCTCTCTCTCTCTCTCTCTCTCTCTCTCTCTCCCTGAGCCATCGGTCAATCCTCCTGTCTCATCAGCACAGCTTAGCATTGTTGGCCAACTGTGACAGGATGACAAAGGCAGACGGAGCTACGCGACGGCAGAATGGCACTGAATCACAAGCGTGGAAAATCTATTGATTTCAATGAAGGGAGCGCCGCTGTATGGTAGCAGCATAGGCTAATTGACTTGAGCTCTGGAGCTTGCCTGGGGAAGTGAGGCTTGTAATACACGGTGCGCCGTGGACGTTTGTGTCTATTTGCCTGTTACAGCACATGCTTATGTCGCTTAAAGGATTTGCAGGTGTGTGTGCGTTTTCTTTTGTATTATACAGTGCCTGTTTATGTGTTGTATGGCTTTTATTGCCAGGAGCCATCCATCCATCCATCCATCCATCTTCATCCGCTTATCTGTAGTCAAGTCGCGGGGGCAGCAGCTCCAGCAGGGGACCCCAAATTTCTCTTTCACACATTATCCAGGTCTGACTGGGGGATCCCGAGGCGTTCCCAGGCCAATGTGGAGATATAATCTTTCCACCTAGTCCTGGGTCTTACTCGAGTCCTCTTCCCAGCTGGACGTGCCTGGACCACCTCCCTAGGGAGGCGCCCAGGGGGCATCCTTACCAGATGCCCGTACCACGTCAACTGGCTTTTTTCGACGCAAAGGAGCAGCGGCTCTACTCTGAGTTCCTCACGGATGGCTGAGTTTCTCACCCTATCTCTAAGGGAGACCCCCGCCAATCTCCTGAGAAAACCCATTTCGGCCGCTTGTACCCTTGATCTCATTCTTTCGGTCATGACCCACCTTTCATGACCATTTGAGGGTAGGAACAAAAATTGGCCGGAAGATCGAGAGCTTTGCCTTCCGACTCAGCTCTCTTTTCGTCACGGTAAAGTGCGGAAAAGTGATTGTAATACTGCTCCCTCTGCTCCAATTCTCCGGCCAATCTCTCGCTCCAATGTCCCCTCACTCGGACCCCAAGGTACTTGAACTCCTTCACTTCACTCCTACCCGGAGTAGGCACTCCATTCGTTTCCTGCTGAGAACCATGGACTCAGATTTAGCGGTGCTAATCCTCATCTCAGCCGCTTCACACTCGGCTGGAGGTCACAGACCAATGACCAAAAGTTGGGAATATTTTCACTTTAACGCGTTTCTAAAAAAAATTTGTAAAAACGCGGCGCCATAAAAAGCGCATGCCAGTTGCGCTGCACCATAGGAAACAATGGTTTTGCTAGCATTTCTAACATTTTTAGCCATGCATTTTTAGCGACGTGTCTCTGTGTGATCGGGCCTTTATTCTGCATCACACACAACTGTGGTACAGGGAGCATGCTGTGTGCATAATGTGGATACTCTGGGGTTTATACTGTACATGAGTCATACATAATTGCTGAACCCTGCTAGTGTGGTTGTGCCTTTTCTGTTGTGGCCCCCGAGACTGTGGAACGATCTTCCTTTTATCTATCAGATCATCTTCCACCACTGAGACATTTAAATCTCTTCTAAAAACACACGTGCTCTTAAGCGTTCGAGTAAGTTCTGGGATACTATGCTAAAACTTGTATATTGTGTTGTGTGTACAGCACTTTGGTCAGCATTGGCTGTTTTTAAATGTGCTTTATAAATAAACTGACTTGACTTGACCCTTTATACTGTGATCTAGTAAGGGCAAGTAATGTCTCTCACACAAGATGTTGTGAGAGAAGGTTGACCTTGAGACTGACAGTAGTTTGCCCCTGACTAATATTAGCTGCCTATACCATGCAAACCTATTCATATCTGATGGCATTGCATCCCAGCTGGCCTCCCGTAAAGTGGAACAGAACGTACTTCTGCCACTTTGTTTACCATATGTCGATGTTCTTTGAGGGTGACACTACGCATTGCCTGTTTGCAACCCGCTGCATGCTTTTTAGGGTGACAGAGCAAATCTGGGCCTCGCAGTTCCTCGTTCTTTAAATAGGCCAACCGCTGACCTAATTGCAAGCACTGCAGCTGTCAGTGGAACTGGAACCGGTGCTTGGAGGATAGAGGAGAGGAGAGGACAAAGGAAATTAGGAGGGGTAAAAAAAGGCGTAAAGACATGTAAAGACATGAGAGGTTGAGTGAGAGGCCATCCAAGTAATTGTGTTTGTGAACTGGCAAGAAAATCATGTCTTGCCAAATATAACCGACCTATTTTGACAGTCCTGCTGTGAAATGAACTTGATGTGGATGGAGCATAGACTTATTATTATATAGACACAGTGAAAAAAACGGCTGCTCGATCTTACCAAGTATTTGCTCATTGTCACAGTAAGGCGCGACTTTCTAATTAAACGTGTCGCCATATTGGCAAAATGTCTCTTTTGACACATGCGCAGTATAAACAGAAGATTACGTTGCAACATGTGACTGGAGTTCCCGACCTCAAGCCTTGTGCATGTGTGTCATAGTACAACATAAAATAACAGTAATTTTAGTTTTTGTTTTGGACTGTACTGTAATGTACACTACATTACACTACAAGTAGGATCGATGTTGTGCTCGCAAATGCGGCGCTTGTTGCTCGTGCAACAGAAATGCACGCGCAGCTCACGCACGAGCGTTGGACTATGTTGCATAATTATTACGTCATGACAAACAATCGTCCAAACTGGCTTTATTGACATGGTTAGAAAAAATATATCTACATAAGCGAGAGTAAGAGAATGTTATTAAGCACCATATGAACCAAGAGTGGCACATGAAAAAAATGTTGCAGAGCAGTTAAACCGCTAATTAATTTATGAATGGGGTGTGTATTGCAGTTGGTCCTATAGGCTGTAGTACCACCCATCGCCACACGTCACAGCTGCTTCAAGCCTAGAGTCAGACCCTGCCCCCCTGGGATGGAGACGGTTCTGGGGATAGTTCATCCGGAGCCGCACTGACCGTCGGTGCAACGCCCCATTTTCAATCTCATTCTGTCACATACTGTACACACCCACACACCTTGGTCACACACCGGACTCTAACTGACCGATCCAAAGCCGCTCCCCCCTTAGTTACTGTAACTAGGTTGGACCAAACAGCATAGTAGCCTACGACAGGATAAGGCAGTTGACGGAGGTTCTGTCGGATTCCAAACTTGCTCGACTGTTATTGGAGGACATGGCGAAAAGGGGCAGGGCTTGGGATCTGTCATTTACTCACCTTATTATGGGTACCTGTGCGGGAGGGTATATCCCTGCGTACAGGATGGTGGAACGGCAGGGGTCTGATAGCAGGTTCTAATACAGTGAGAAGTCAGACTGTCCATATAGGTTGAATAATGTTCACATTGCTAACAACATCAAAGCCATCATCGCTTGTGTTTTACTGCTTTAGATTCTTTTGTTTCAGCAGTACAGATGCACAAGATGAACCAGCTCTTAAACCACCTCTGTCGGTCAAAGTGCACTTTTCCAATTGAAGGATATGTCCGTAATGGCTGTGCCTTCGCCAACATATTCAGATTTTTAATTTCATGCATTTCATATCAGAATGAGATGGCATACATGATGGAACGATGTAATGAAAGAGACATTTGGTACTGATTAGTGGCAAGGACAAATATTCACAAAAACGTGTAAAACACCCTGGAAAATATCGGGCTAGCCGTCTACACGTCACTGAGTAAACACTTGCCATGTCCATTATGCAGCAAGTGAAAGTATTTCAAGAGCGTTTCAAATGTTTTTGAGGAAACTTCGTTCAGTGAAAAGTTGTTGGGGTTTCTGTTTGGGTCTTTGTTGGTCATTGTCCATATATGTTTGTTTGCACTTTGCGGTATGCTTTTATGCTAGCAGTTAGCCAGACATTTCAGTGTAATTGCATTAAACCACTAGCCTAGAGCTCGCATCACCCAGCGTTCTCTGTTCCTGCATCTCTGTGTGTTCCGGCACTTATCCCTTCAACTGTGACAATTCTGAAGAGATAATATTTGTTTGTCAAGATGGGGAAATTACTGACGTCTTGGGAGTATGGACGCATGGGAAGCGGTGTCCTTCCAGTGACAGTAGCAGCATCCGTACATGAGTGAGCGTTTGTGAGAGTGTGTTTGCGGGCAGAGCGCTTCAACAGTCCGTCTGACTCATACGAAGCTATATCAGATTATTCTGCAGTGCTTCGTATCCACATTGCAACCATACAGTACATCAGCATTATCTCTGTTTTACCCTTCCTTTGCTGTCCTTCCTCAGCTTTATTCCCCCCCTCACCTCTCTTTCGCTCTCCACTCTTGCAACTATCTGGCCTCGTGAGATCAGGATGGTCTTTTCAGTTTCACTTCGCTGTGAGAATCATGTGAGGATCCTGCACTGCTGAAGGGTTAGTGGTGGCTAGGGGGCGTGTCTACTCCTGCTGACACAGGCAAGCCAAGGCGGAGACTTCTGCCTCTGCCCTCTACCACCAAACACACCTGACTCCAATCACTAATCACCCACCATATAT
>JAODUK010004650.1:0-10689 GCA_027564635.1 Typhlichthys eigenmanni
AGAGAGAGAGAGAGAGAGAGAGAGAAGAGGGGGGGGGGGGCTCAGGGGCTATGAGGGGCACAGACCTTAAGAGACAGAGGAAGAGAGAGATAGAGAAAGAGGTAGGGGCGTATGGAGTGGGGGAGAGTGGTGTAAGAGAGCTGGGGGTGTAGGGGGTGATGTTGGGGGTCAAAGGAAACCTGGGAAAGGGGAAATGAAGAGCGGTGAAGGAGATTTAAGTACACCCACAAGCATTTCAGGTTGTTATGGTGAGCGTGTTGCGACCTGCTCTCGCAGAGGAGCGAGAGAGCATTCCACTCCGCAACGCTTCCCTCTCTCTGTTTTTCACAAGCCGAGAGGTCCGCAGGTCACGGATCCAAACAATTATTAGGGTCAAGGTTCACGGTTATCATGGGTAAGTGGAAACACACAAACGAGGAATTTCATGGCCCACAACATACATATGTTCTTCAAAAGGAAGAAAAAAGAAAGAAAAGGAAAATTACACAGCCCAGAAAGTGGATTGTTTCCACTTTCCATAAACAGTTCGGCTCCACTTGACAAGGCACACTATATTGTCCAATAAAAACAATCTTGCGTTTTCAAGATCAACACCTGAAGTGTAACAGTATATCAGTTATGAAAACGGGATGTGAATACAACGTAGGCCTATATCTTTTTCTGCAGTGTACATTTTAACCAAGGTTTTACATAATGTCAAAATGTCAGAAGCTTCAGTAATAGCGAGATCTCTTTAAGTTCATTATATCCACTGAGATGTGTTGCTACTAGTTCACTTGTGTGGCCCTGGGCAAAGAAATCAATGTCCAAAGAAAGGGTTTTTGATTCCACAGAAAGTAATCAAGGTCATAAAAAAGGGCCACACATTAACGCGGGTCTGCTGAAATATGCAACGTTCTTGTGCATATATTCTGAGATTGAATCACAAACTGAAATGTCAAGTGCAAATGCATGTATAAATGCAGGCAGATATCAATAATTTGACCGCAAGACTCATAGTGGAACATAACTTAATTCCCACACCACCTGAGGTGAAAAGTAAGAAAATTGTACTCTATATGCAAAGAAACTATATGGATCTAAATTAGCTATACCTCATATTTAGCATTTATAAAATAATTTGTATATTTACTCAGTTGTTCACGCAGAAAGAAATGATCATACATACTGTATAAATTCCACCCTTTATTTGAAATTTTACCACAAGCCATTCATAGTATTGTACACGGAAATGCAGTTTCATAAATTAAACCTAATGAATGAATAAATGCGGCATAATTCGATATAGCGATAATGATAAATTACCCTAATTTAAACCACACTGTTATTTACCCTCCAAATAATTCAGAATTAAATTATTGGATCTATAGAATATAAGAACTATTTGAATGTGGAGAATGACTGTTTCCATCTCTAGAGGTTTACTCTTAAATCCTGGCAATGGAAGGTAGTAAATTGTGACTTTATGCCAGCACCAATTAGATTAATTGCATTAGACAGGCTAGTTTAGTGACCCCCCCCCCCCCCCCCATCTGGAGCTCAGAGACATAGGCTTTCTATCTTCCTTCCCTTCTCCTCCCCATCATCTGAAATCCCCAAGGCTTTAGCTATGATCTTCAAAACAAAGCTAATTTGAGCTAGACAACTTATTTTAGTAAAATATGTAATGAGGAATGGGATTTATGTGAGAAATTGCATAGTTTTACCATTTGTTTATGTCACCCTGACAGTGCTCCACCCTTATAGCAAATGGCGACTTAGGGAATCCTATTCAAATCCTCTTTGAAGGCTTCTATCTCTTCTTACCCCCACCCCTCGACCCACCAAGAACGCTACAGTGGAGAATCCGGGGTCATGTCAGCCCTAGATTATTGGTGGATTTTACATTCATGAACCTGTGCCGGCTCTAATTTAACTACTCCTTCAGGGACGTTAAAGAGAGGCCGGGATGGGAGAACCAGATGTTGGGCCATGTTAATGGGGAAGCAGCAGCACTGGGATGGCCCAGCAGTCACTTGCAAAAAGGTAGATCACCCCTGAACATTAAGGCGACACGCCAGCAAGGTTCAATCAACTTCTGTTCCAGACATGTTTAGCTTGTTCATACCTGAAATCTCTCTCCATTTTCCCCGCCTTATGCTGTCTCCTCTTTTGCCCTCCCTCTGCTTCTTACCCCGCCCCCCCCCCCCCTCCAACACACACACACACACACACACACACACACACACACACACCCTCCCCCCGCTGTAAAACGTGGCCGTGCTCTGGGTACCGTATAGTGGTTTCTATGCCAAAGGCTGTGTCCAGGGATATGTTGTTGGCATTGGTACCCTGGCATAGGCCCAGGTCTCTGTAGCGGCTGTGCCTAAGTGGCAAAGCACTTACAGGTTAAACACACCATACTGTGAAAGAGAAGGCATTTCAGTCATCTGACATACGGCTGCATGGTGGAATATGACGTTACAAAGGCCGGCATGCAGTACGGAGGGATGGGAGATTCTATTGCCCGTCCTGTATCTACTACAGTACAGTATCCCATGCCAGACCAAAAATAAAGAAATGACACAATATCATGGTGCTCACATTGTAAAGTTGTGTGTGTGTGTGTGTGTGTGTGTGTGTGTGTGTGTGTCTGTGTGTGTGTGTGGGTGTATGTACAATATACCTGTTTAGATATATGTTTGTAATCTGAATCTTTTGTAATCTGAATCTGAGTGTTTCACCAAATACCAAAAGTAAATAGAATGCACTCTCTCACTTAACTCTCTCTCTCTCTCTCTCTCTCTCTCTCACTCCCACTAGCCACTATCTCTCCTTCTAAGTGTCTGTTGTGGTTCATTTGGGCTGCCAGCCAGAAGTGGGTCAGAGTTTAAAGGGATCTGCTTCTCATTTGAGGGCCGTGCTGGTCAGCCTCAACCCTCAGCCGTCACCAGGGCTAATGACAGAGGGCATTGGCTACCCCTCTCTCTCTCTCTCTCTCTCTGTCTCTCTCTCCATCTTTCTCTGTCAGTCTCCTTCTCAGCCTCAGCCTGGGAGTTCACAGCAATGAGTCCAGCCAGCACATGAAGGGCTGTGCTGCAGCAGTACTGTTTGAAGTGCATATTAATGAGCACAGTTACTGTCAGGATATGCACTGGATGGGCAATACAGCAGCTATCCTTCAGCTATTTAGAGAGAGCTGATACATTTATTGTTCCACTCCAGTATATTCTGTCGTTTTTTTATGTGTGTTTTTTGTGTTTGGCTACTCTCCTTCCAAAGCAGAGTGCGGTATAGGGTTTAATATAACCGAACACCCGCAGTGTCGTATAGAGTTTACTATACAGCAGAACACCCACAGTGCAGATTTTACTATACTTTACAACATAAATCTGGGCTTATCCTTTCCAAATTGACTGTCACAAACCTGTCTGGTAAAAGTTTATCATCTGTAATTGGTAGCATTTGGTAGAGACTTTTTACAGTCTCACTGCAGCAGTTTCTAATTGAAGTGGATAATATTTTGCACATACTGATTGATTATGGGACCATTATATTCATCTTTTTTTTAATTACACATACTCACACAAGAAAGGATATGTGTACTCAGACATAACTGGACACAAATAGAGAGACACACAACCCCCCACCCTGCCCTCGTCACATACAGAGGAGTCCGCATGGGGCCGAGCAAAGCTTTATCATTGGGCAATCTATGGAGCTGTTCCATATGGCGCAGATTGGAGCTGTGTCGCACGCTCGCCGGTTCCCCACTCTCACTGCCAGACAGTCCTGTTAATTGGACGACAAGATCAGAGGCGATATTACGAGCCAATTAAAGCGATCGGGACAGATTGCCAAGTGATGGGCTCCACTGCATAATTGAGAATAGGAAGCGCTTGTCATCCCCCTCTCTCTCTCTCTCTCTCTCTCTCTCTCTCTCTCTCTCTCTCTCTCTCTCCTCTTTGAGTCTGAATAAGTGATGAGCTTGCGGAGGACTGAAGCTAGTTAGCACATTAGTGGTGTCATTTGGGGCCCCTCCATCATTACTTTGGTGTGGTGCACAGTGGGTTTGGGTTAGTGAACGCACGCCTTTGCGATGGCAAGACGTTCTGCACAAGACACGGTGCAGGGAAACCGAGGCTCTTTCGAGGAGATTCCATTACATGTACTTATGTGTCACTAATCTCTTTCTGCTTGATTTATTCTCTCTCTCTCTCTCTCTCTCTCTCTCTCTCTCTCTCTCTCTCTCTCTCTCTCTCTCTCTCTCTCTCTTTGTCTCTCTCTCTGTGGGTTGATATTGCCTGTGTCATTTATTTCAGTCAATATTTTGTGTTTGCGTGTGTGTATGGGTGTGTGTTTATGTGTGTGTTGGGGGGGCTGATTCAACCGACAGCCACATTAATTTGTTCTGGGAATATTGTTGGACTGGTGCAGTCCACTGGGTACCGTAGCACCTGCATGCCAAGTTTGCTTAATCATGCAAAAAGAACATAAAAATGCATTATAGATGTCAGGCCGTCCGAGTATAAACAGAGATTTGACAAACACCTTAAACCCTGAGAGACTAGCAGCGTATAATTCATTTGTGTGCACCACAAGTGACCAAAATTGCTTATATTTGGCCAGGACAACAGTGTTACCAGAGCATTAGGATGTGGTTGAAATTGTTGGTTGAAATTGTTAACTAACTTTCTTCCCAATTTCCTGAAATGTAATTCAGCTATCACATGTTTGAGAAAAAACATTTACAACCCATTAATTACAATATTTAGTGATGTGTTTATGTATTAATTAATTAAATTATTTATTAAAATATTTATTTTTTTATTTACATATATATTCATGTCTTTATATTTGTGTGGCGGTCAGTTTAGTGCAGTCAGATGCAAATGTGCCAAATACTCATTTGGGAACGTTAAATAAATAATAAATTACTGCCTTCTAAAAGAGCCTAAAATGCTAACTCACTCCCAGTTCCTGATTTCCCTTGGCTGTTGATCTGTTTATTTGTTGATGATGTGCAATTAGCCAGGACAGAATGTTGAGCAGCTAACAACATTTTTCTGTGAGGTTGTGTTTGGCAGCTGTGTGTGATATGTGATCTTTCTTAAAAAACATCTGGGGTATGCTGGAGGTTCGGAAACAACCAGGAAAGACAAGGAGACTCCCATAACAGCCACATTTGGTGCAAGGAGCAATTCTATCAACCACAAGACAAATTGCAAACCTGGGTTTGGATTGAATCCAAGATGAAACACATCAGCAGTCAGGTTTTTATCTTTTAATTTATTAAGAAGCTGTAAAAATAAGACGATGGCCACCCCTCAGCAGCACTGCTAGTGGAAGCTGGATAAACACAACAGTTTCTGAGACATATAGAGATCATTTGCGCTCCTTGCAGTTATGTTATGACAGTTATCACATAGAAAACATATCATTAGCATTAGCTACATTTCACGTGCGGTTTAGAGGTAGTTGGTACAGCGTAGCTTGAAACCAAGGTCACGTGCACTCCGCTAATACTCTCTCCTTCTCTCAGTATTGCCCTGTCTCCCTCTTTATCTCTGTCTCTCTCCCCCAATAGCTCCCTTATCCTTCAGTAATACCACTGTAGCCCTTTGAAATGCAAGCACTATGATTATCCAATCACGTCACGGATTTTCTGATATTTTCCATGTGACTTTGTCAAATTAATGGGGTGTTGGAGCGTGCTTTGTGTATGATACACTTTTTACAGGATCTCAGGGGCTACCTCAGAGGGCTCAGCGCCATTTCAAATAGCAACTAATGCTAGACTCAACTGGCTTTGTTTGTTTTAAAGAGGGGAGAGTGACATTTAGTGGCTAACCAAGGGGCCAGACAGGGAACATGAAAGTGAAACTTTCAGTTTTGAAAGAAAATGCCAGTGGATGGTTTCTGTTACCAGCAGGTTGTCCACCACACCCAGCACACAGACACACACGCACACACACACAGATGATGAGCGTTCAAATGCTAACGCACACATGGCCGGTAAACAAATCCAGGCAGCCCTCTCTGTGTTTTCAGTTCAGCCCACCTACCCACTCCTTCACACACTTCACCACCCACCACTCCTCCCATCCCCCGCCATCTTAAATCTCTCACAAGGTGCATCCTCGTCACACGTACAACACACTTCCCCCAACTACTGGGGGGAAGTCATAACTTTAAAGGCAGTTGACACCAACTTCCCATTTCCAAAAAGCAGCAAATTCAACCACCGCCCCCTTTAGGAGGTTTATTGCTGGCCGGCCCAGCTTTGTCACCGGAGCAGTTTGACCAGAAGACGTGTCCCTTTCTGCCTGGGAGGCTGACAATGTTGTTCTAGTGCTTCTCAGGGAGCAAGAGACCTCACACTACGGAGGCTTGTAAAACCCTCACGTTGATAGGGAGTTGGTTTGTGTGTGTGTGTGTGTGTGTGTGTACACTGCGGAGGCCAGTAAAATGCCGTCTGAATGGAGTCCCAGTGGCCCAGTGGTAAGTAGTGTTTGATGGCCATGTGATTTGTTTGTTCAGCCCTGATGGCCTTTTCCCCTAGCAGAGAGAGCGGGGAAAGGGAAGGGGGGAGAGGGAGAGGGAGAGAGGGGGTGGGGACAGGCCTAAACCTAGAGAGCTGATCACTTCACACCTTCTTCTCCCCTATTCTGCCCACCGATGAGCCATTTAATCCTTCTTCCTGGAGCTAAATCAACACGACTTATACACACACGGTTGGTCCGGACCACCACACAACACCTCTCTGGGGACTCTTTGCCTGACTGGCTGTCTGTGTATATATTTGTCTGTCTGTCTGTCTGTCTGTCTGTCTGTCTGTTATCCGTCTGCCTGTCTGTCAGTTATCTGTCTGGAATGTACAAATGTCAGTATATTCTGTGTGTGTGTGTGTGTGTGCGTGCGTGTGTGTGTGCGCAGGTGTGCACGTGTGTGTGTGTGTGTGTGTGTGTGTGTGTGTGTGATGAACATTATTCCTTATTTACCCTCAATAGGTTTGAGCAAAGGTATAGTGGGCAGGTATAGGGTCAGTGATTTGGGATAGGTTGTGGGTTTGAATTCCACTGTCACATAATGTACAAATGTATGGATTCAGAATATATTCACTAAATGGTTGTGTGATGATAAATTATAGGAACAATGAACATAGTGATACTCAAATGTATTTTACCAATAGAAAACAAAATCATCAAAATGTAGTTCAATGTGAAATGTCTGTGCAGTCAATATGTCAGGCACTTAAATTTGTGTCTGGTTTTTTGTTGTGTTGTGTTTTTAAACTTTATTAGCTAGTTTGTGTTGGTGATTTAGAATGAGCTGAATTTGCTTACTGTACACGTATACATATATAAAATGTTTTGCTAGGTAAGGCTCTCTGGTCATGGGCACTCTGGTCATGACATGAATGCTGTGCCAACCTATACATTGGTAAAGTCACCTATATATACTGCACATATAGAGTGTTTTGCTGGGTAAGGGGCACTTTGGTCATGAAATGAATGCTGTGCCAACTTAATATTGGTTAAAAAAAGATAAAAAACTGTAATGAGGTTTTAAATAGGGTTGAAAAAGATAAGAAGATTAGGTCCTAGGCCAGAGTTATATTTTAACTGTGTTCTATAAAGCAGCAGCTCTCGTTTCATATCATTTGAATCATCTTGACACAGAGTTTGAGAGGAGCCGAGACAGAAAGAATGGATTAAAGAGACGAGTGTGGCAGAAAGTGGACTAGGCTAATGAAGAAGGAAAGTGATTGAAGGCATCAAGGTAAACGAGAGCGAGTGAGAGAAGAGCGGAGGGCCTTTGATGGCGACCAGAGATTGTGGGCGGCACATTTAGACCAGTGTAGTAATTGTGTCCCTGGGGTAGCATCCCTGGACCTGATCCTGGCTGAGATCAGAGAGAGAGAGAGAGAGAGAGAGAGACAGAGTGTGTGAGAGAGAGAGGGAGAGAGAGAGAGAGAGAGATAGAAGGGGTGTGAGAGAGAGAGAGAGAGAGATGGGGGAAGAGAGAGAGAGAGAGAGAGAGAGAAACAGAGAGAGATGCACTTTATCCTTAATAAATTAGTATCTGAAATTACAGGCTTCGAAGAACTAAATGAGTTCTCAAAATTAAAAAAACTACTAGGAGAATGTGAGAAGACATGTCTCGCTGCCAAATATGTGTTTGCATGCCACAACCTGAGGGACAGTGAATGACCTTTATGAGCGCACACACACACACACACACACACGAGCGCGCACACACACACACACACACACACACACACAGTAGTAGTAGTAGTAGTTTGGGGGATAATAGCTACTAATATGGAATGTGGGTTATATAACAGTTATGTTACTCTGATATCCATGTTATGTTTTGTATACTGTCCAAATAGTCCGTAACAGTGATCTTACATTAATGTTCGTGTTATGTTTTGTATACTGTCCAAATTGTATGAAACAGTTATGTTAATGATGTCCAAATTGTTGGACAGACTGTATTTTGTTTTTATTTTGTTTGTTGTGCTTTGGCAACATTCTTTTTAAACTTTCATGCCAATAAAGTGAATTGAATTGAATTGATTTGAGAGATAAAGAGAGATAGAGAGAGAGGGAGAGAGAGAGGGAAAGCGACAAAGATGCACTTTCTCCTCAAATGTGACAAATACGCCTCCATAAGAGAGACGTACCTTCAAAAATTCTGTAACATAAAACCACATTTTTACACATTTGAGGACATACCTAAAATTAAAATAATTCTTGAAGAGGGACCTATAACTTATATTTCGGCTAGATTTGTACACATTTGTCATACCCTGAGAGACAATGAATAAACCCACACACACAGCCAGAGAAAGAAAGAGTAGGGATGGTGAGAGAGAGAGAGAGAGAGAGAAATTAGATTATGTCTGCTGTAACATGCCCTATACATCCCATTATTGTTATGTTTATATTTTATTTAAGCATATTTTATTTTTTATTTATTTTCAGTGTGTCTATTATATTTATTTCTCTTCTTTTTTATTTTTGTAGTTCATTATTATTATATTATTATTGTTGTTGTTGTTGTTACCCATATTACTATTACTATTATTATTATTGCTATGACTGTGTCCTTTAAATTATATAAACTGTTGTTCTTAGTGTTATTACCAGTGGTGTTATTAGTGTGGGACTATTTGTCCTATTGTTTGTATATTGTTGCCCTCTAACTTTGGCAATACTGTTGTAATAACTGTCATGCTAATAAAGATAACTTAGATTGAATTGAGAGGGAGAGAGGGAGAGGGGGAGAGGGGGAGAGGGGGAGAGGGGGAGAGGGGGAGAGAGAGACAGAGAGAGCAATAGATAAAAGAGGAGATGAAGACAGATGGATAATGAGAGACAGACAAAGTGAGATGTCCTGGCAGCGACATGGACTGGAGAAGTTAAATTTCTTACTGACATATGATGTGACCTGTGGTGTTTATATACTGGTATATCACACCTATAATGTTTCACTTTTTGTACTATTATTATTATTATTATTATTATTATTATTATTTTGCAACCTGTCTGTGTGGCTTATTACAAAGAAACAAAAGAACCATGGAGTACAAGGAACTGCACAGGGTTCGCTTTGTAATGGACTGAGAGTCTGCTTTACAGTGCTTATTTGTTCAAAAATCACCTGTGTGAGTGACTATCCCTAACATAATAAACTGTTGAGTCAAGTGTCAAGTCAGGTAAATCAAACAGTACAGGTCTGTGCATGGCAAGAGAAATAAAACCAACTAAAACATTCTAACCGTGCAACCTGCCACTATATAGTGACAGGCTGGTCACACCCAGGTCCGGGGGTATGATCTGGCATCAGGCTCTAATCACCGGCCGGAGCGCGGTGGCAGTCCTTCCCCATTCACACACCTGTTTTGTGGGCTTAAATTTAGTTTCTGTTTCCTTTCCCCTCTGCGGATTATTGTTGTAGTTGTTACGTTTTCCCCACCGCCTGTGATTGTGAAACAGTACACAACCCTACTTTCATCAATCAAACCGTTTTTGTTAAAGGCAATATGTATGTCGTTTATTACAGTAATATCCTGTAATGTTAGATTTTATATATATATATATATATATATATATATATATATATAATGTAGACAGACTGGACTCAAAAACACACCAACATAAGAAAGTACGGTAACAATAAACGTATAACTTAAACAATATTTAATAGATATTTCAATTAAATAAACAACGTTAATCAGCCACGTTAAAGTGCTACATTTCTTATAAAGTTCTATGGCTACAGTACTGTATATATGAGGATTGCCTAGCACCGGTAGTGCTTCCAGTCTGTTCAGCAACACCACACAAACTCACATGTGAAACACCTTATGTGCATGCCAGAATGGCCAGGTTTGAGTTCCCACAGGGCCACACACACAGATGCACACACACACACGCGCACACACCGCTACCAACCAAGACCGCCAACGAAACCTGTTCACGCACATACACATGCATGTCCTGTATGATGGCTTCAGGCACATGGACACATTGCACACACATGCAGAGGTGTGCACACGCATGCACACGTGCTGCACGTACATGCCGCGTATCCGCGTCAGCGTGAGCGCTGGCGGTCCGAGAGCCGCGGTGTCACCTGACAGATGTGAATACGTGAGCGGGTTCTACGGCCTCATCCTTCCTCCCTCTCTCCCCTTCCTCC
>JAODUK010004651.1:0-10688 GCA_027564635.1 Typhlichthys eigenmanni
GCGGTAGAATGACACCAGCAGTCTTTGGGGGATGTTGTTCTTCTTGAGGACTCTCAGGAAGTAAAGTCTCTGCTGGGCCTTCTTGACCAGCTGAGCTACATGTGCGCCCCAGGTCATGTCCTCCTTGATGCTAACACCCAGGAAGCAGAAGTCCTATACCCTCTCAACACAGTCCCCGTTTATGATTAGTGGCTGAATGACCATTTTCTTCCTCCTAAAGTCCACAATTAGCTCCTTGGTCTTTATTGTGTTGAGGAGCAGGTTGTTTTCTCTGCATCATACGGTCAACTTCTCCACCTCGTCCTTATAGGCAGACTCATCTCACCCAGAGATGAGCCCCACCACTGCGGTGTTGTCCGCAAATTTGACAATAGTGTTGCTACGGTAAGCGCATATGTCATCGTGAGTGTAGAGAGTGTAGAGCAGGGGACTCAGCACACAGCCCTGTGGGGAGCCAGTGCTGAGGCAGGTGGCCGTGGAGATGTGGTGGCCCACCTAACCCTCTGTGTTTGCTGGTAAGAGGTAGTTTTAGCTCTAAAACACTTTGTGAAATACTCTCACACCATAAATCTAGGAATTCTTAATTTATTACTGACACAGACATTATTTTTTAGAGTTTATCCTAAATCGGCAAATTCTACTTTTATCCTTAAGATGCTTTGTGAATACAAGCCAAGTCCTTGTATTTTGTCTCATATCGGCCCACCACAATCAATCACACACTACCCATCTTTCACTCCCCTGAATACAGTTTGTATACCAACCATGACACTCTAAAACACTAATGCTGTGTTATGAGTAAGAGGAATCAAGGAAGTGTAATGATATAAGGTAGACAGGAGAGTGATGGTTCCAACTGCGGATTGCGCAGCATATTCTTTAATGGAAAAAGGACCGGCAAAATTCTGTAATCCACAAACAGGGCATGAGTTAGAGGGGATAGACTAGAATTAAAGTACGTATCGCAGGCTGAAGATCAGAACACGGGTATACTATAGGCGAAGGCACAGAACAGGAATAGGCGAATCCAATAAACAAAGTACAAGTGCTATAGGTCAGAATATCCAGGTTATCAATCTACACTGAACAAAATTATATATGCAACACTTTTGTTTTTTGCCCCCATTCATCATGAGCTGAACTCAAAGATCTAATATTTTGTCTATGTACACAAAAGGCCTATTTCTCTCAAATATTGTTCTGTCTAAATCTGTGTTAATGAGCACTCCTTAGGTTGGCCACACTAAAAGGCCACTCGAAAATGTGCAGTTCCATCACACAGCACAATGCCACAGATGTCTCAAGTTTTGAGGGAGCATGCAATTGGCATGCTGACTGCAGGAATGTCCACCAGAGCTGTTGAATTGAATGTTAATTTCTCTAACATCAGCCGTCTCCAATTGCGTTTCAGAGAATTTAGTACGTCCATCCGGCCTCACAACCGCAGGCCACGTGTAACCAAACCAGCCCAGGACCTCTACATCCAGCATCTAAACCTCCAAGATCATCTGAGACTAGCCACCCGGACAGCTTCTGCAGGAATCGGTTTGCATAACCAAATAATTTCTGCACAAACTGCCAGGAATCGTCTCAGGGAAGCTCATCTGCATGCTCGTCGTCCTCATTGGGGTTTCAATCTGACTGCAGTTCATCGTCGTAACCGACTTGAGTGTGCAAATGCTCATTCTATGGCGTCTGGCACTTTAGAGAGATGTTCTCTTCATGGATGAATCCCGGTTTTCACTGTACAGGGCAGATGGCAGTATGGCATTGTGTGGGTGAGCAGTTTGCTGATGAAATATGCTGTAGGCTAGTTATTGGCGCACTGATGTGTTCACATATCCTATTAATAGGCTTGACGACCATACAATATGAGAGTTTCCTGAAAAGACCATGTACAACACCATATTAGATTACTTACCATATGTTAATGAACCTTAATCGACAGCTGCTTATACCAAGGGGCAACACCACAACAATTAGAAAGATATATAATGTATTATTCATTTGAAATATACTTCAGACTTACTTTATACTTTAGACTACATACATCAAAAAAGGTTTCACAGAGGTTGTCAAACCTCTATGAAACTTAAATGAGACTTAAAACTCTGTATCTTTAGCATCTGAAAAACTTTATTTTTTCAAACCTCTGAAATGCTTTTCTTGTGTATTAACATTGCCACAGTGTGCATAATGTCTAGCTATATAATGTGAGCATGGATTTGGCCATCAGACTGATCAATTTTCCACATGGCTTCATTGGCCTAGAGAGGCGCTCTGCTCACACTTCATTAAACTCATTAGCAAGTGCGTGAGATGTGCCACGTGTCGAGAGATGGTACAAGAGTCATCCAAAAAAATGGCAGCCCACAGTTTGACACCGAGAGTCGCTCTGTGCTCCCTGTCGCTGGAGTTTTGCCAGCGTGAGGCGATTTCACATTGAACTGCATTTGTATTTCTCCTAGATGAAACATTGAATAGCAAGAGGAACAGTAGCCTCAATAATGTCAATGGCATGCAGTGAAACAAGAGAGGGGCCAATTATGTTTGCATAAAGCAAACACCTCTATGTGTTATCTAATTATGACTGCAGTCCGCATACATTACAATGCCTAATGAAAGAATGAGATTTGAACGACCTTGAACTTGTGTTGCGTTCTCGCTCGTAATTGAAAATAATGCATTTCTTGGCGTATGTCATTAGCGGTCTCATAGCCTTTAATACAGTGGCGGATATAATAGCCGATCTGTGCAGACACGTTGTAAGTTCAATTCATATGCTAAACAGGGAAATGACGGCACGTAATCTGCAATGAGAAACGCATGCAGGCAAGCAGAGGACAGCAGTAATGGATATGAAAGCTGTAGAAGCATTTGGGTGAGACTGATTTGAAGCATTGAATGGGAGTCATAGACACACATCACCTGCCTACACCTATCATTTCCAGCACTGAGTCAGTCACCGCTGTACATTCCACGTTACTGGTATTGGGTTAAGATATTTTGTTGCATGGTCAAAAATAAAAACACACAAATAATACACACAAAGAGGTGCTCTCTGTATCCACACAACACAAATGATGAACATCCATTGTCTGGTAATCTGGTGCAAAGGAATGAAATAACACTCAGCCTGTTCAGCTCATGATAAGGTCCTTCCCCTTTTCCGATCGCCCATTGCCATTTTCTAGCGGCAATTGCAGAGATAATGTGGTGTTTCTGTTTTCATATACAACTTCAACTGAGTTTCTAAAAATTCTGCTCACATGGCTTCACACTATGCTTTGTACAAAATGCCTTGGTTTATTTTGGTTGTTGAATTCCAACGCATATAGAGGCACTCAAGTTTGCACTTAGCATGCACACATGACATTTTGTTTTCCAATTGGTACACCAAGTGGGGTTATTTCTTTACCGTTGTCAGGAAAACAAAGACAATTTGAGTAACCCCACAGCAATTATGATAGATTCCTCAGTTAAGCCCATTTAAAAATGGGATCCCAAGTGCAGAGAACCTTAAATGAGAAGAACAGAAGAATGACAATACAAGGAATTACTAGAATTAACGAGCATCTGTTGTGAACCACTTGAGATTTCAGATATTTTAATCTATAGGAAGAAAATTGTCCAAAAAACACAATATTTCAATTATCTTTTACACTAGGTGCATTCCATTAACATATGTAATTAATTTGACATTGCAATCTAAAATCACCTAATGGCTAAATATTCAATCAAATGATCATGAAGCTGAACGTCTTGCCCGTAGTAGTGACACACTGTTTTGTCGATTGATTTGCTTCATCTACGTTTTAAATATCTCTTGAATCTCGTGAATATTTAGTGGATTGCAGTGAAGTGCCAGCTGTCTACTCACCTTTGTGCACACAAGTGTGTTTTGGTTGTTTGTCCAGAGTGAGACGTGTGTGAAGACCAGCTTATGATGTGCATTCCAATGCATTGAAATCAAGGTGGGGTTATATAATATTTTAATGTAGGGGGCAGAGCTTCTGAGGGATCACCTTATGACACTGAAGGTAGATATTTGCTATGATATTGAGATCAAATACTGTATCAACATTCTTTCTCCAACATCGTGCTTACTCCACGTGTTAACACACTTTTGGGAAATACACAAACGTTAAAACTGGGCTCAGGTTTGAGCATTTATGGGATAGATTTCATGCAGTGTAGTGCTTCACTATAGCAATGCACGTTTTGGTGTGTGTATGGAGTTTGAAGATAGTGAGGGCCTGAGGTGAAGTGAGGAGAGGTCAGGAAAGAAGGTGGTTGTTTAATGAAGGAGTGGAACCACTTGCCACAGGCCATAGCACCAAACTGCAATGATGAAACAAAAACACAGTGTTATTAAGAGAAGAGAGAATGATAAGTTGATTGTCTGGAAGCACATGGCAAGGACTTTTGAATGAAAGACTACATTAGCAGTAAAATGAGAAGGTTAGATTAGAAGTATGAAGAACGGAAGGGCAAAACACCTTTAAGAAAAAATATAAACTGAATTGTGGCCTTTACAAGGAAACGACTGCAGAACAAGTGCAGTGCTTTAGGAACTGGTAATAGCTGTGTCAACTTAATTTTTGTGCATGTTTAATATGAACATGGTCCATTTTAGGCTACTGTTAAACTGTCCTTTTTTAAATAAGCACTGCTCCAAAATTGCCTTACAGTAACTAGCTATTTTCTTTGACAGCATACCCTATTTCTTTCTGGAAAGTGGCACAATATCAATGGAGCCAAATCAGTCCTCTGGATCTGGAATGCAAGCATAATAAAAACTAACTGACATTGGTTAATCATGTTGTGGTAAACAAGCTATTATGTCACATAATGTCAAAACAATACAAGCTTTTAAACTTTTTCAGTTTTACAACCACACTCAGTACCACTTGATGGTCCCAAGAACCAATTTCTCTTATGGTACCTGACCTGATTGGTCATGAATACTAATGACAATGAAATGATAGGGCTGCAATTCCCCCCATGGCAACCAAACAGAAGGCTAGACCAGATATGAAAATGATGCTTCTGGCACATCAACAGAACGACCTGACACCTCTTCGCAGCATCAGGCAACAACACTTTCCCCCGGGGTCCCGGTAAACTAAATGGCTTTTATTTACTTTATCTGCACCTCAGCATTTCCTACAGTGCAAGAAGTGAAAGGAGAGAAAGAGAGGGACGGGCACACAGTGAGACAGAGATAATGATGAGGGTTTTTGTAGCCTCAGGATGCCAATGATTCATACAGCCGGGGGTCCTGACTCACTGTGGCCTGAGTAGAGGACAGCTTCAGGAAATCTTTGGTCACTGTGGTTACCAGGCACCGAGGTTACAATGTGCCAGAGGAGGAAATTAGGGTGGAAAGTCATAGTTCTATATTTACATATGTATCGCACATACGGTCACAACAGCAAAACAATGATGCACAATGAGAGCTAATGGACAGTGTTTGTTATGAGCTGTGTTGGTTAGCTAAATGTGTCAGGCAGTTAGTTGTTATTTCAGTACTGAGCATTGAGGCAAGATGCACTTGATAGACAGACTAAATGACAGACCCCACACTCATCTCCTTTTCTTATTTAGTTTTAGTTTCTTTCATGGTTCTGTCTCATTATCATGTCCCATAGCTTTATAATGAAATGCATTACTGTTACAGATAGAAGTATGACCCGCTTAGAGGTCTGTATCAAAATCTGATCACAAGCTTGTTAAATTACACTGAAATTTCAGAGTGTACTTGGAAATTGTCCATTTTCTGTCTGTTACTCATGACTCATTAAACAATGCGTTGGTAACCACACTTCCTCTCCCATATGGTACATTGTGTATTCTCCAGATTTCTATACAGTATATGCTAAACCAGTCTAATGTAAATTATCCGCTGTGATGCCTTCAGAGCTGAAAGGACACACACACACACACACACACACACACGCACACACACACCCCCATATAGTTTTAGGGCACTAATGCCACGTTTCCACTGGTGCCAAACACTTGTGTTTTACCCTAAAGTCCAGAAATGTTTGTTTCCACTGACACAGTCCAGCGCCACTCGGCCACTAGGCAATGGCCTAGTGGATAAAAATAGTGTCATTTTCTCCATCTGACAAAACAGTTTAGGCTAGAGAGGTTTGTGCTAATTCATCTGAATATTGGTAGGGACAATTTAATTGGTAGGGACATGTCCATAGCATCCCTACCTAAACCTATGCCTATACACTTGTTTTGCTAGATCTAGCCAGCAATTTTGATAATTGACATTTACCACAATAGCGTTTTAGGTTATAAGAAAACTCCCAAAAATTTAGATTATGTAAAACATGTGAAAACTAGAATTTGATTTATACCACAGAAATTAAAATCCTCACCTATTTCTACTGAACACCAGCTAGACTGGAAGGACACAAATTACTGCGGGAAGTGTCCTTTTTGAAAACCATCTTTCTTGAATCTCTACAGAGACTTAACAGCAGTATATTTAAGGTTTTACAGGCAGTGTAGGGCAGTAGAATGGATATGGAAAGGTAGAATAGTGGCCAGACAGATTTCAGACGTCCCTATAATGAGAGAAAAGAAAACCACAGGACTTTGCCTGAATTATCCTTCCAAAACCTCTCCAGAAGTGAACATTGCATTCATTAATTTCATAATATAGTGAGTGGAAGTAACAGAAAACAACAAAAGGAACATATTTCCCAAGGTAAATCAATGAATTGTCTAGATTTAGACTACCCATCCTGTTTTTAACTACATTATTTATTAAAACCTCCCATACACAGTGTGAAGAGCCGAATGACTCCAGCGTTACTATCACTGTAAATGTGTGATTCAGAACCCCTTGGCTTAACTGCCTTCCGAGACTATAGTAGGTCCCTCACTCATGCCTCCTGGTCCTTCCACAGTGCCATTGGGCATCATTTTGGACATTGAGTCATCACTTGTCAGCTCTCCAAATCCCCTGAAGGCAGTTCAAAAAGAAAATGCTTTGATTCCCCATTGTCTCACAACTTTGGACCAAGACATGGCGTAATGCTCTTATTGTCCTGTTATCGTATTGTTTACATCATCTTGTGAATGGCGGGAATAAACTGAGATCCCTTTAAATAATGGGAATGAGCAAATTGTGCATGGATGCCAAAGTATATACGTTTTATTAACAAATTCAACAATAAGAAAGTAAGACCCATTCATTCGTACAGCATATAAAATTGTTGCTGTTCAAGGGAACTCCATTTCATCTTAAACAGAAACAAAAAAAAATTTGCATAAATCTTGTCATCTTTCTAAACTTATTCAACTGTATTCTGCTTCTGCCTCACTGAGGAAGAGTTGTTTTTTTCCCTAGGTTCTGCAGGTGTACATTACTCCATTGATGGAATAGCAAATAAAAATTTAGATTTAGCAAAAACTCCTAGTCCTGTTGCATCCAGTGTTTTTAGGCCCAAACATGTATTTTAAAACGCAACCTTTAGTCGCCATGTGTACTGGCAAAAACTGAGCTTTTTGAAAATGCTTTAAACAAACACACACACATGTTGGCACTGGAAATACGGCTACTATGCTTTGCTGTCTGGGTGCCAGTATCCTTGGACATCATGTGGTTCTCATTGTTGACATGTCTATCGGGTAAAAACGGTCCAAACAGCAGCTTTGCTTTCACTAGAGAAAGCTAGTCTTATGACTAGTACATGCAGTGTAGCGTGTTGGCTCCTTATGGTTCAAAATATTAAATCTCAAATATTAATTTGGAATTTATACATTTTAATATTTTCATAATTTCATATTTACCTCGAGGCCCCACTGTCATTTTCATAGGCACGACTGTAACGCTGCGATGGAGAGGTGAGTGCAGACAAACACACACACACACACACAGATGCAGGGAATGCAAACGAGCCACTGCTGGCATTTAATACCAACAAAGGACAGCGTGTACAGTCACGTAAAACAACAGCACACAAACGGCTTATCAAACAGAAACAATAACCCACAAACACTACAGAGAGTCACCAGCCTATATGCCCTAAGACCCACACGGCTGATTGCACGTGTGGGTGTGGGGCGCTGGTAACATGGGCAGTCCACCACCGGCAGAATCACACCGGCGAGGCAAAATGAAAGACGAGGTTGCGCCGCCCGTCAGCGCAACCCTGGGCTTGACATGACAGAGCCTTTACTATAGCATACACTTAACCTTAGTTAGCTGGGCTCAGTGGTGTAGTCTAGTTTTTTGTAGTGAGTATACTGTGATTTTCCCCTCCCAGCTTCATACTCCCCCGTCCCAGAGCGACATGACACCCTATCACCACCATACTACTTTAGATGCATCTATAATTGAGAGAATTCTGAAATAGGCCTACGTGTTATCAACATGTCAATGTATTATAAGGGTTAACAACCAATGACATTTACAGCTGGGAAGACTGGAATTATTTTCTAATGTTTAGTGTTTCACCATCTAACTAGCCAGTTAAGAGCTATAGCCTTAGATTTGATATGAATATGGTACCTGGAGCACAGGTTTTATCAGCTGGCAACAATGAACAATAATGGAAAACTGGGCTTATCAGTAGCAGTATTCAAAATAAACGTGTGTCCAGTTCTATCTCTAACACCATTCATTATTAGGCCTATTATTACTGTAACAGTGAGGACATAAATAATTGTTCACATCTGGTCAAGGACACTTATCTTCAAAAACCACTGTCAAATGAATCATCTTAAATGCTCGACAAGCAGCCAGTTCTGCTACAAGACAAACTTCCTTCCTATTCCCATTTTCCTATTAAAGTGGGCATTTAGTTAGACTAACAGACAGTTAATATGTAAAAACAATTGAAGGGGCATCAACCACTTAAATAGATGTTATTAATATCTTATAGTGTAAGCTTATTAATACAAACATTTATATAAGTGTAATCTGCTAAATAGGCTGCACCAACATTGTGTTGTTGAACAGTGGACATGATGTAGGCCTATTAGCCTATTGGTCTACAGATCATTGGCACGTCTAGACATTTTATGCGCTTTGCAGAGTAAAGAGTAGGCTATAACCTGTGCATAATGAGAAATTTACTGTATTTCTGGTATTTATTTGGCCTTAACATAGGCTACAATAATGAGTAATTTAGCAAACGTCAGGTTCCCTCCGTGTTCATTTCTGCCGTTTTGTCGCGCTCTGAGGTTTCTGTAAACGTGCGCGCTACCTACCTGGCCTACCATATATTTAGCAGGGCTAGCTAGCGGGAGTCCGTTCATCAAACTCCGGCAGTGTAGCGTCCTCATTGAGACATTAATTCACGCTGTGCTGCTCTGTATGCTCTATGCCGTACGCATTCACATTTCTTATGTGAAGACGCAACTGCTTATTTTAGGCTATACAGTTCTATGTTCGTAACACAGAAGGGGTGAATTCATTAGCGTAATGAATGTGTGAAAGTTTTATCACAAATTGTTGTTGTTACGTATCCTTGCGCTTTTTTAAGTGGGTATACGCAAATCCTTGACCTTTCCTAGTGGGTATATGGCGTATACCTGCGTATCACGTAGACTACACCACTGGCTGGGCTATATTTGTAACATTATTAAGGTATCATAATTATTATATAATAATGAGCAAAGAACCTAAGAAAGTGATAATTTCATTCATTTGATTAATTGTGTCCTTGTCACGTAGATCAGTGATCCCCAAAGGCGGCCCGTGGGACAGGTCCGGCCCGCAAGAGCAAAATGTTTGGCCCGCAACGACCCATTGGCAAACAAAGGTAAAGCAAGAAACATGTTTCTGAAAGTCAATCACACATATTCTCAGAGGACCGACCCATACAATGTCTCTGATTGGCTCTCTGTAACCAAACAACAAACAGCCAATCAAGTGGCAGATTGTTGATTGTACGTTAAGTAAATGTTCCACAGTTCTGAACGCAGGGAAGATATGCCGGCTGGTCTGTTAGTAGCTACAGACAGCCAGCCTTACTAAAAGAAGCGTGAAGCTAATGCTATATGGACCCTTGGTTTAAGTTCATGTGTGCTACTGATATTTCAACACAACATTGAAATGGATGTAAGTAAATATGCCTCAAACGGCAATAAATTATTTGGGCCGGTAAAAAAAATGCTTGGCCAGCGGCGGTGGATATTTTCCAACTACCAACCACCTGGGCCGTTGAGTCAAAAAGGTTTATTTCAAGAATGGCGGTCTACAACACAGTTTGTAACACATAACAGAATTATCTGCTGCGATGAGTGATTCACAAAGGCAGACGAGACTGCCAGGCGAGTAGAAAGGCAGACGAGGCTGCCAGGCGAGTAGAGGTACAATCGCTGGTACGTGCAGGGAAGTTGAAAACAACTAACTGGCAATTGGTGCCGGAGTAGAAAGCTTCTTAAACCTCTGCCCAGGAAGCGGAGAAGGGACAAACGAAAAACGGCACGTGTGGTGCATTAGGTGGCTGGAGACGTGGCAACGGAGCTGTCCGGTGCTGAACCCGCCGCCTGGCGTTGTCCGGTGCTGGATCGGCCGCAGACCGTGACAGAATCAGAATCAGAATCAGAAATACTTGATTAATCCCCTAGGGGAAATTCTTTGTCACAATAACTCAGCTTGTATGTCAAGACATAATAGAACAAACTACGATAATTAACGATACAAATTCCTAAAT
>JAODUK010004652.1:0-10688 GCA_027564635.1 Typhlichthys eigenmanni
ACTTTTTTCTATAAATTGACCGTTTCACACAAACAATATTTGTACAACAGATTAGCCAGAAAAAAAACAAATGAGTTCTAACACTTTAGTAAACTATATTTGCAGGGCTAACATCTAGCTAGATGGCTGGGCATTTGAAAACTTTTCTAACTTCCGGTTGAATCTAGTACGTTGCTGTACGGCCAAAAAAAACGCTCGAGTTGAAAATATTAAACGCATGCGACATTCAAAATGCAACACAGACCAGTGCGACATTCCGAACGCATAGATTCGGACTGCCCCATTGACAATGAATGACTTCCGGCTCAACGCAACGCACTGGACGCAGCCGGTGGGCACGCGGAGTATACTGAAATACTGACTCATGGAATGTCGCTTGTCCAATCAAATCACTCGATCGGAACCAACTGTTGCATAATATGTATTATTAGTCTTCCCCACATGCATGAATAATTAGGTTCATCAATAAAAGTTTTAATCAACATTGTTAAGGTTTTTATCCCGACCGGAAATCCCACCTACCCCCTGCACACTCACGAACACAGACGCACAACTGCGTTTGACAGTAAGGTGGATAACATAATCAAGGAGTGTACCTTTAACTGAGGGAGGGAGGGAATGAGGGAGAGAGACGATGGGGAGGTTTTGGTGATGCTGGCCTGAAACACATTGCTCTATATATAGCTGAGGCAGTGCCACTGGGCAAACCAGCTCTCCCTGCCTTCCTCCTCTCCTCTCCTCTGCCGCAGTGTTCCACTTCCTGTCTCCTGGACAGTTTCCAGACTGTTCCACCTCCTACCCTGGCTGTTCCCTCAATGCCCTCCTTCCACCTCTCCTCCAGCCCGTTCTCCTGGACCCCCATGTTATGTAACCAACCCACCATTACTGCCCACTGCTTGCACAATACATTCAAAACTCATCCTCTGCATTTAACCCATCCCTCAAAAGAAGCAGTGGGCAGCACCCGGGGACCACGTCCAGATAGAGGTCAGTGTCTCTGGTCACATGACACTGACAGGAGAGAGTTAACCTAAACCTAACATGTTTTTTTTTTGGGATAGTGGGGAACACCGAAGCACCCGGAGGAAAACCCACGCAGACACGGGGAGAACATGCTCGGCACAGAAAGGCCGGGACGACCAGGGTTTGAACCCCGGACGTCCTTGCTGTGAGGCAACTTTATTTTTTTTAAATCAGCAACGTTGTGAACTGCATCAACCACATTTGTCGCACGCTGTCTGAACATTAAAAAATGTAATAAAAATGAACTTGTACAAAAGAGTTTAGTAGCAGTATAGCAAAATGATGAATCATGTAGAAAAAAAAAAAATGGCTGCCGCGATGGCTGCATGATGTCGCACAGGCTGTCCGAGGAAGGCCTCGTCAGGACATCAGGGAAATAGATACCACTAAAGTTTAGGTTTCAGATTGCATCCCCTCATTCTCTCTGTCCATCCACCAACTCTCCTTCTCTCTGGAATGTTCTACAACGGGACGGGTCTCATGAAGGACAGCACCCTCCCTTATTCAACCAGCTACAGCGGTAGAGAGACAACAACTATGTCCGTATTTAAACCCCGACAGACACACACCAATATAAAACACACAAAAAGACGGTGCGCGGTTTCTGACAGAGATTATTTTCCATGTGAGAAGCATTTGTCAACAGTGTTCTGCACCAATTACTGGGGCAACAGACAGACAGCAAAGTCTGTGTATAGGAGAGTCATTGATAGAGAGAGAGAGAGAGAGAGAGAGAGAGAGAGAGAGAGAGAGAGAGAGAGAGAGAGAGAATGCTGGACAAATGCAAGCACATAAAGAGAAGAAAAGGATTAAGGAAGGTGAAGGGCGGACGTGAGGAAGATAAAACGAGATGAAGAGAGCAAAGAGCTGTTGATATATTTAGAAGAGAGAGAGAGAGAGAGAGAGAGAGAGAGAGAGAGAGAGAGAGAGAGAATGCTGGACAAATGTAAGACAAGAGGGGTGCATCGCTTGACAACTGTTTGAATTCAGACTTGATTCATACTGCGTGTGTGTGTGTGTGCGCGCGCACGCAGCATGCATGCCTGGCGTCCTAGCAACCAGCAGTGCCTCTGGTTAGCCTAGCAGGCGTGATGGCGGCAACTGCACTGGAGGGATTGACCACTAGATTGTGGAGTTACCAAGATTATGACAAGCATAGGCCTATATATATATATATATATATATATATATATATTAAAAAATTAATTACTATCTCAACATTACAAACTGTAAGGAGAAGAAAAACATGTGTCTTGAATATTATGGAAGCAAATTATACAACAGCAATGCTGATATTTCTAAAATGATTCGGTTTTACAGGCTAAATAAAAGCAAAGTTACATTGCCCTGAATTAGTTACAGTTACTTCTTTATGGAAATGTATGTTATTACTTCTATTGTTGCAAAATGACAAACACCCTTAAAGCCGATCAAGTGGTTGTGTATTAGGCTACATTATTATAGTTAAAGCTCATTATTTTTGTCTTGACACCAGAAGGCCAATGCTACAGTATAAAATCTGAATAATAAACAATCTGTTTTGCTATGGACGAAATATTCTGCTATGTCTCTGCAGCAGAGGGATGATTTATGACCGAAATATCTCCCTCTCTTGCTCCATTCTCTCTCTCTCGCTCTCTCTCTCTCCGCATCACGACAATGGACTCACTAACCATGCATCATTTGGGATTAGGGAGAGAACCGACACCCTCGTTTGCACACCGTCATCCACCCAGAGACGACACAGATATTCGACCAATCAATCCTGGACTTGCGAACGCAAACGTTTTTATCAAATTCAAAAAAAAATTGCTAAATTACGTTGCCGAATATGAACGGCAACACGTCGGTGAATAGGCTACACGACGGAGAAAAAACACAGAGGTCATTTGAAAGCATTGCGTTTTCAATATGGAAACGGTTGTAGTGATTAAACGACAGGCCATAATGTGAAGTGGGGTGTTGGGAGACAGGTGGCATGTCTTAGCACTTAAGTGTGAAGTTGCTGCAACATCAAAAAGGAGGAGACTTCGCAGCTAGGAAAGAATAGGGAGAGGGCGGACACCCAGTCGCTCATGCACGCCATAACCTATATCTGATTACATAATAGCATGAAACGATTTCCAAAAATATGGTTTGATGCATCCTGCTTCAATGAATGCACCAAACATCGGCGCTTAAAGCGCGATTTCTTATAATGTAGTGCAATGTTGCCGCAATTCAGCGCTGTTTTGATCCAACAGCCACCACAATGACCACGCCTGCTTATCCCATCGGCCCGTAACGGATGGGTGACATCAAAGCAAAGCTGCTAGGTCAAATGATGGGCAAAATAAACGTCTAACTCGACCAGTAAGCCCCGTCTGCGGTCTACATTACAATCTACAGTCCCACAAGGTGGTCTCACCAAAGCCACCAAATGTTTGAAGCTTTGAGCTAGCGCCCAAAGCTGACCGACTGACCAAACAAACAAATTCAAGCAACAATAGCGACCCCAGCGAGAGGCCGGGGTCGCTCCATCTGTTCTAGTCGTGGCAAAATAGGTTTCTCAAATGCTCCGGTGCGTTAATGGACTTACACAATACCAAATGCCCCGTTCGCCACTGAAAAAGAGAAACAGATCCCGATACAAACTACTCGCCATCGTGGGTGCCTTCGCTCATAGAATGAAAACCTCCCCGCATCTGCAGCCCCGCAGTCTGTTAGAAAACACCGCACAATCACGTCCATCGAGAGAAAACACATATTGTGATTTCATAGCCTTCTATTCTTTGTAGAAATGCATCAAACTCACCTACAGACGATAACGCAATGAACTTCACCGCCGCGTTGCCCAACAACACACGGAGTCCGACGACTGCACGATGAAAAAACTGCAGGATCCTGGATCCAACGAATCCACCACCCCTTTCTCTGCTACAGCAGAGCCAACCGCAACACAGCGTGCATTTCGTTTGCCACCCCGGACGCGTCGGAGAGGCGGGGTTAACCCAGTTATTGTCTCGAACACCACGTCTCCGCTCAGTGGCGCTGCATTGTGTATAATAAAACGCGCTCTTTTCTAACAAGGTCTTGATAATAGGCGGGGAGATGCCGTTAGATCCCGGTTATTCCCGAAGATACGCGGCACATTACCGAAGCCGCATAAGGCAAAACCCGGTTGAAGCCGAGAGCGCACTTTCAATGTGGAGAATGGTGGCGAAATTTGTGTTTTGTTTTGTTTTTTTTTAAGGAAAAAGCCTCCACTGGACCGAATGCAAGCAGGCTGACTGCGCAAAATGCTTCCACTGCAATGGACACATCTCAGATATCGATAAGACTATAATTTCCCAAATCCACACGGTATAAATAGTTACTTATTGGATCAAAGAACAGCTGCAGATTAAATTGTTTTTACTGTAACACTAAAACCAAGGTTATGATAACTGGGTATGTGATTAATTTTGTGGAGTATGCTAAGTGGTTTTACACTTTTACATTTTTTTCTATATGGAGGAATTCGGTTGTAGGGCAGGCTATCATGTAGTATGTAGCCTATGTAACCTATAAGATCACCCAATGACATGACACCTTATTAAGATAGCCTACAACCAATCTCACACCACACTCACAGATGACGGTGATTCACGTTGTGTTAATGTCAATAAGTTCACAATTACCAGTGTCAGTCTGGGGGCCCACTACCATGGAGATGGCCATGTTGTTGGCACAGCTGCTTATAGTGGACCTTTAAAATAGCTGACATTCCAAACATTTTATTACTACCCCTTATCGCTGCTTGGCAAAAGGTCTCTGGCTGATATACTAACAGAAATACTAACAAGGCAGGACAACTTGTTTATACAGCAGATGGGAGTTAGAATTCTTCACATTTTCACACTTGAATCTTTCTGTTTGTGTGCACAGTGCACGGGTATGGAAATCATGGCACAATATGTGTGAAAATAATTAAATATATTTAGCCTGAAACACACAAACATCAGTATAGCTATGACACTCACAGATGGCCACAATTGTGTTCCCATTCGGAGCCAGTCCAGCTTGCAGAACATCTCAGGACATACGTACTGCTGTGACAATATGACTTGGTGTGTGTGTGTGTGTGCGCGCGCGTGTGTGTGTGAGAAAGATGAGAGCAGCAGTCAGCTAAACCTGTCTACAAGTAAACCTAGCTGGATGTCCTTGAGAATCAGAGTTTGTGTGTGTGCGCGCGCATGTGTGTGTGTGTGTGTGTGTGTGTGTCTGTGTGTGTAATTGTTGCTGAATGCGGCCTGGCCTTCCCATCTCTCTGGATGTGTGGTGGTGACATAGAGGGAATTTAGGCTAGGCGCATACAGGCACACTGATCCACAGGGGTAACTAAGGCCGGGGTATTATTATTCAGATGCCGAACGTGGAACAGGCTGCGGCCATATTTGTTTTGAAACGAGAGAGTGTGTGGAGAAGGTTGAGGGTCAATCTAATCCCCATCATGTATTATCTGCACTACAGCATCCACTAAGGTATATTCACATTATGGTCGGTCTGTCTGACTGTCAACAGTCTTGTCCTATTGCACAATTGTGAAAGTACAATAGCATGTTGTCATTTACAGCACACACCCATTATTTCTCCATTCTTATCTCTCCCATAGGGGATTCACCTCGATCACCCCAAAGAAGGTATGTGTATCACGTTGAGAGCACCTGGGTTAATGTATACATGCTTGTTGTGGCCAGGTGATATCGCATTATTACATTTTAAAGCCTTAATTAGTCAGCAAGGCATATTGCTGAAAAGCACTCTGCTACAACATGAATCGCAAGTCTGCAGTGTTGCAAATCCGCTACAACTGTGTGACACAACAGTGTGGGTAATTTAGTTCACAACTAGCTTCTTTTGCAGCAGTAATATTATTGATTAGACTAAGAGGCTTTTTTTTTTTTTTTAAAGGTGGAATAATCTGAGATTCACGTTTATACCAAAATGTCATGCCACAAATTTTACGCACAGACCTAGTTTAGTCTATTGAAATGATACTCCAATATAGCAAATATAATATAAATAGGGACGTAATGCTAAACACCATCCATTCATCGTCAACCACATATGCGTGGTTGGGTCACGGGGGCAGAAGCTCAAGAAGACGACCCCAAACTTCCCTTTCTAAGACCCCAGCAATACTAAAGGGTTTAAAATGCACTAAGACTCTATTGGTGGTTAGTCTCTCTGAGCCAGCCTTTGCTTGCTGAGAAACAGGGCTGGCTAATGGCGTCAAGATACATTTACTTGACAGGATACTACATAACTCAATAACCAAGTCAGACGTTGGAAAACAGATACGAGTCTGGCTGTTGGCAGGTCTTGTAATATGTTTAATAAGTAGCTACTAAACAGAAAGACTGAAATTAAGATAGTACTTGTTGGATAATTTATTGATTTCCAGTCTTTTACCAGAAGCCGTATGACAATTTACTGTATATTAGATATGTATGTGACCTATGACCTATGCTCTCCTCATGACAATGCTATTAGCCAATGAAAATCTACTACCCCACTTCCTGGTAGTGTTGTCGAGCTTACATTGTAATGTCTCGTGATCTGCGTCCTGTGTAAAGTCCTGTCATGCTTGTGTTTACCTTGTGTCAGGCCAGTGTTTCTCTCACTCCATGCCCCGTGTGGCTAGTCTCGCTAATTCCACCCATGTCCAGTTAATCTGGTCTGATGTGCTGCACCTGTTCCTCGTTGTTGTGGTCCAATGGTCTGTCTTGTCTTCCTGTATGTACACCCTTAGTGTGTCTGTTGTCTTTGTGGGTTATTGAGTGGGAGTCTGTGTGTGCGTTTAGTTGCATTCTACTAAATAAACCCTTTAACCAGAGATCCTCATCTCCATGCCTCTTCCCTCTACCTGCACACGCTCCTGGAGTGACATACAGTACATGTTGTGACTCCCCCCCACGTGGTGGAGATGGATGGCAAACAGGAAATACAGGCGGGCATGCTTTGGGTGGGGGTACAACCTCACTTTATTGCACAAATATGCCGGTGTGGTCGGGTGGTTGGTTCCGCCTGCTTGGTCCTCCGGGTGTGGGTTCTCTTAGCTTCTCTCAGCTTCCTGGGACAGAAAAGAAGTCAGTTGGGGACACGTATACCGCGTATACCGGTCCTGGTTTTCCCCCTCTCCGTGGTCTTCTTGTGGGTTTGGTTTGGTTTCTCCCTTCTCTTTTCTTTCTCCCTATTTTCTCCTTAGACTCCTCTTTATACCCTGCTCGTATACCTCATTGGCTGCAGCTGGGGAGTCTCCACACCTGGAGCAGTTGGGAGGGGTAGTACCATCCCTGGTACAGTATACAGCCCCTAGTGGTGTGGAGGTTGCATATCTGGTTAAGGCTCCACAATGTGTATACAATATAGATGTATTGTATGTTCAGCCCAAGTTGCTTATGTGACCCACCCATCCATCCACCTACACCCACTTATCTGGAGTAGGGTCGCGGGGGGGCAGCAGCTCCAGCGGGGGACCCCAAACTTTCCTTTCCCGAGCCACATTAGCAAGCTCTGACTTCCACGCCCCCAGAGCCAGTCTCTGCTTACGTGACGTATAGCACTAATGGATGGAAGAGTAGGTTTATAAATGTCATTTAAAGTGTACCTGCACCCCAGCTCTGAGCCTGACTCCACCCACTACCCACTAGCTGAGTGAGGGGAGGGGCTGAGAGGGGGACCCCCATTAACATTATGGTAAATGGTAAATGACTGCGTTTATATAAATATATATTTTTATAAAGCGCTTTACAGTATTTTGCCTCACATTCACACACACATTCATGCACCGATGGTGATTGCTGCCATGCAAGGTGCGACCAACCACCGAGAGCAGTTAGGGGGTTAGGCATCTTGCTCAAGGATGCTTACAGGTAGGTCAGCACCTGGGTTTGAACCAAAAACCTTCTGGCTTGAAGCATTAACGTTACCATTTGAATTTTAGGGTGTAGTTACACTCTAAAGTGAACATATTGATGGTGGTACTGTCTGTGAGGGCCGGTTGAACCATAGAATGGTTTTGTCTGATTCAACAGCTTCACCAAACTAGTTCTAATCAACCCTCCACTCTCTCCTACACAACTGTACACATTTTACATGTTGCCTGGCAACAGTTGTCTCTCAAGCACCCATATTCATTCAGTTAGAAGAGTATGTCTGTGTGTGTGTGTGTGTGTGTGTGCGTGTGTGTGTGTGTGTGTTATGTGGGACACATTGAATCAAGTGTCATCAATATGCCTTCTGTAGTGTGGGCATGCAGTTTTAACACAACGTAGATACACAGACAGACAGACAGACATATATACAGTACATCGTTTAAAGAGAAGGGCTTAACAACTTTTTAGTATTGATCCTTACTCAAAAACACACCAGTGTTGTTACCATGGGAATCACTGAGAATTGCCAAGCATGCTACTGGGATTAGAGGAGGAGAAAAAGTCCAGAAGAGGAGGAGAGTGGGCGAAGAGAGAAAGAAATAGAGGATTTTTTTCTCTGTTGATTTTTAATGCTTCACGCTTGCTGAGAAAAATGTGTGGGTGGTTTCTCTCTCTCTCTCTCTCACACTCTCATAGATCTTTTCCTTTCCATATCTTTCTCTAATTTTGTGTTGTTATTCTCTTCCTCATATCTTCCTCTTCTAGCACTGGAAAACAAACAATAGGCCTATATTGTTTAATTGTATTCTTTCCCCCAAACAATTGTTTTATCATGCTAATCTTTTGAGCCTTCTCCCAAATGAAGCAGACCATATTGAATTAAATGTACAATATTAGCTAGTCCTATACAAATAGCATTTAACAATTAATAACATGAAGCTTTGAACAACTAGTATTTAAAGGCAGGGTGAGTCATTCTCGAGAACATTTGCTAACTTCTAGCTCAATTCAAAACAAGCTGTCTCAGAAGCTCGCCCCACACACATTGAAATGCATTGTGAAGCCAAGCAGATTGTTGTGAGCAGTGTTCGCCACTTGGTCTCAGTATTTACAGAGACATATGGGGCTGTGTAGAAGTACCTGATTATTTTTTCAGCACAGAGAACGGTAAGTTTGCGAAATGTGAGGTATACAGTATTTGATATTTGGTGAATTTGGTGACAAAAAGTGTATTATCTTAGAATTAGCTTGCAATTGATGTCAAGTTAAAGGTTGAGTATGTAATCTTTATTTAGCTCGATTTTGAAAAGTGCAAACGATAATTAGTCCTGCCCCTTGCTTCAAGCATCATTCAAAGTACACGTGAACGTGCACTGACTGCTAGGCTACTGTAGGATCAGTCCACCGTAAGCATCCAGTGAGTGTAGTGGGGAGCGCTTACTTCTTTATTGTTAATGACAAGGGAGAGCGGGGACAAGTCTGACAGCGTCAAAACTTCGATGTTGACACTAACTCCGCTCCGAAGTAGACTCGGAGTTGACATTTGCAGCGCAGCAAGTTACAAGTCTTCTGTTTGACAACAACAAGATAGCCTATGTCTAGCTAATCAAACAAATGTGAATGTAAACGGTCAATATTAACTACAGTTAATATCGTAAATTAAACATATAAATTTGTCAAATGCTGACACACAGCTAAAGCTACCAGTCTTTAAGTTCGGGCCGGACTTAAAGATGAGATGGGGTTACTGATCTTTCTAATCATATTGTCAGAGCATTTGTTTTTTTCATTGCTATCTGAAAAAAACAAATGCTCTTTTCGGTATGCAAAGAGAATTGCAAGAAATATAACAAAATGTGCTTCTGAAGTAAATTGCATACTACACCTTTAAGTTTATTTATATAAATAAAAATTGTGTGAATCTTGGGCCAAGTTTGTGCAGATGCATTAGGACCACTAAGGCAATTAATGAACACACACACAAACAAACGCACGCATCAGAATATGTATGTGCATGTGAACATACTGTGTGTTTTTATGACAAGTGCAAGCTATGTGACCCACACACACACACACACACACACACACACACACACACACATTACAGTGATATAGAGCTCTCCAGGAAGCAGAGAGGAAGAGAGAGAGAGAGAGATAACTGCTGGGTATTTTCCATAGGGAGACCACGCCTGTGGCTGTTATTGCATTACAGCCCTGTATAGTACAATGCGCGCACACACACACACACACACTTGTGCTCGCACTCACGTGCACACATACACATTCCCTCTCTTTCTCACAGTGAGCTGCGTTTCCATGACAGTGAACCAGAGCTGTGTGTGCGTGTGTGGGCCAGTGACATCACTGCAGCGTAAACAGAGAACAAACATGTCTGCTGCGGCTGTGGTCTGGTTAGGGAACATCCCATGATAACCCAGAGGGTGGCAGAGTTAGACATAACTTGTCCATCAGATCAGGTCATTCTCTGACCTTTATCCTTCATCTCCCCTATCTCTCCCCTCTTCCCTCTCTATAAACCCTCTCTCCCCCTCCCTCTCTATAAACCCTCTCCCCCCTCCTCCCTCTCTATAAACCCTCTCTCCCTCCTCCCCCTCTACAAACCCTCTCTCCCCCTCCCCCTCTCTATAAACCCTCTCCCCCCCTCCCTCTCTACAAACCCTCTCTCCCCCTCCTCCCTCTCTATAAAGCCTCCCCCCTCCTCCCCCTCTATAAACCCTCTCCCCTCCTCCCTCTCTATAAACCCAC
>JAODUK010004653.1:0-10687 GCA_027564635.1 Typhlichthys eigenmanni
ACTGACATTCATATTGGACTCATACAACAACAATAATTTATTTATCTATTTGGCCACTGATATTTATTTTCGATCTCCATTATGTCATGAGCTTTCTCAGCCACACATCTTACTTCTGTCTAAATCAAACACAACTCTGACAGCCAATGGACGTATCTCTCCACAAAATACACTGAATATTGCAACATCTTCGATATGATATTGCGCAACGTGATATTACGATAACGATACTGAATCGATATATTGTGCACCCCTACATGGCAGCAACCCAATGCATTCTCCATATTTAGGCATGTACTTTAGACGTGGTCAAGACAACTTCAAGTTGCATCAGAATGGGGAAGAAAGGGGATTTAAGTGACTTTAAACCTATGCATGGTTGTTGGTGCCAGATGGGCTAGTCTGAGTAATTTTCAGTTTTCAGCTGCAACATTCAGATAGTAGGGTCAGAATTAGGCATAAACAACATGAAAGCATGGATCCATCCTGCCTTGTATTAACGGCTCAGGCTGGTGGTGGTGGTGTAATGGTGCAGGGGATATTTTCTTGGCACACTTTGGGCCTCTTAGTACCAATTGAGCATTGTTTAAACGCAACAGCCTACCTGAGTTTTGTTGCTGACCATGTCCATTTATGACCACAGTGTAGACCTACCACCCATCTTCTCATTGCTACTTCCAGAAGGATAATGCACCATGTCACAAAGCGCAAATAATCCCAAACTGTCTTGAACATGACGAATGGCCTCCAGTCACTCGATCTCAATACAATAGAGCACCTTTGGGATGTGGTGGAACAGATTTGCATCATGCATGTGCAGCCAAAATATCTGAGGAATGTTTCCAACACCTTGTTGAAAGTATGCCACAAGGCAGTTCTGAAGGTAAAGGGGAGTACAACCCGGTACCTGCAAGGTGTACCTTGTATTATGTGTACTCCCCAGTGAGTGTATAAATAAATGGACAAACCCTCCGTGATGACACCCATAGGTTTTCTGAAGAATTAGTTAAAAGCGTGCTGGGTCTTGCTATGTGGAAGTACATGACTCCGCCTATCCTTCACGGGGTTAATGTACAGCTTTGACTTAATACATTTTCAATATTAGATTCAATTGCCATATAAGAATTCACCCCCCAAATCCCCACAGTTGTCAGGAAAAGGGAAAAGCGCAATAGACCAAAATACTTTTTTGTACGAGGCTGTAAACATGATTTTTTTTTTCTGCTGTAAAGCTGGACATTTTAATATGGATGTATGCAACTTGGCATTAGAATGAACTAGGATTCCAAATACAACAGAACCCTCATCAAAGGAAGAAACCAATTACATCCTGTTTTAATTACATTTTTCACATTAGAGAATTTGAGTTACAGAAATTAGTAATACAGTAAGGGCCAGTTAAAATGTCAATTTACTTTACTAACATAAAAGTTTAACAAAATGTATGGCTGCCTTGAATTGGCCTAAATTGTCACATTCTCACAAGCAAACGAGGTCCTTGATAAAGCATTTGAACTATTTGAGGAATGCAGTTGAATGATTCATTCTGCCTGTGTATGATGACGATTACCTCAGTGAAACACAACTACTCCTCTGTAGATATGGTGGTTGCCATGACGCCACTCAGAATCAGTCAGGTGTAACGTTTTTGTGTTACCATACGGTACTTAATAAAACCCATACCACTGACATCATCTCCTGCTTTTCAGTGAGTGTCATTCTGGAATATGACAGCGTGGCACCTCCATTTAGGACTAGACTTTGCTCACTTCCGTGTGTGCGGGGGTTTACAAAGAAGCCAGGATTTGCATACGTAGACATGCCTGAGAGCCTGTGTAGGAGTAGACTATGTCCTGGGAACATGGAGTTGAGATTGCCAAGGTAATAACTCTCAGATGAAGCATAGCAGAGACACAATGTAAGTGAATGGAACAGCACATTCTCCAACCAGCAGCATATCAATTGTAAATGCCTAATGATCTTGATCAGTGCTGTGGAAATGTACAGACACTGTGAACATGCCATCCCCACATTGTCAGTAACAATGTGCCTTGGACTTCAGTACTGAACTGTTGAGACACATCATGTGATGTTATATGATGTTCAGCACAGGGAAAAGGCTTAAGTATGTTTACAGAAAGTCCTCTGCCCTAGCCACACTGTGTCACCTGTATCTGCAACTCAAAAGAAGTACTTGTAACACAGACAAATATGCAGAGTGGAACACTAAGCCAAAGTCCACTATGCTCATCACTAGTCATCTCTCCTCCGACCAGTGACAGTTGGTTCAAGAAGAGGCAGCTGCACCAGTGATCTAATCCCTCTCGTGTCATTATCTCAATAGGTGTGATCCACACAGGAACCGTGTCGACACACAGACACAGCTGAGAGGGGAACGCGGCACTTACCATGTCATTGCCAGGAACTGCAGAATGCAGAAGATTATGGCCAGGCCTTTCTTCTTCCACTGTAAAAGGGATTCAAACAAAATGACATTCAACACATATACTGTATTAAATATATGATATACTGTATGTATTACCCACTTACCCAGAACACAGCGCAAAGTGTCAAGACAAGACAAAGCTGGAGGACGTAAAAAACTAAATTAATGACAGGCTTATAACAGTATTATTTACGTAGTATTATTTTTCCGTTACAACAAGATAATGTAATCACAAAAGCGTTTACCTAATTGACAAATACATCTATAGCTCCAAGCTACCGTAAAATAGATTATTTGGATCAGTGGGTTAAGATGAAGCCTTTAAGGATGACCTACAACTTACAAGTCACTACAGCAGACACTGCCTATGTAGAGTCCAACATCAGGTGTGAGTGCATTGCAAACATAACTAAGGTCTTGAGAGAGTGAGTCATCTAGAGCAGGGGTTCTCAAACTTTTCAGCTCGCGAGCCCCCAAAAAACTTGCGAACCACTCGGGGGTCCCGACCCCCAGTTTGAGAACCACTGATCTAGAGGAGGGATGTCCCTCCCTCAACAACCTGACAACTTACGCCGCTTACATACTGGATGCGTATTTTCCCTACCCGGCATAGTTTTTTACGCAACCAAAATGCAACATTCTAGCGACAACTCTTTCTGATTACAGTTGGTATCCATGGTGATGCTAGCAGGTCCCATGGTCGGTCCTAGTAAGCTAATGTAATGAAACCTGAATGAAACTGACATTCCTCCAGGGGAAATGTGGTTATTCATATAGTACCGGTAACATTTTTGCCAATAAACTCAACTACAGCTTTATTTTAGGTACAGCCAGGTCACGTTTTTGCATGCGTTGGATTTTTTTACCGCGTGCGTAGCCCTTCACCTGATGCTACTGCATACGCAACGTTGCAAGTTCTACGCTGCAGTCCATTAGGAAATTAATGGAATTCCTGTGAAAAGGCACACAACTATGCATCCAGTATGTAAAAGGCGTTACACCACTGTGCAAGCAGTATTTGCCTATAGTTAGGCAAATTAAAGTAAAAAATTTCTATATTTACCAGTACGACAATGGTGGCTATCAGCCTTGTTGGTTCAAACATGCGCTTTAATTGTTTACATGGTCCCATTAAGAAACAGGTGCTTTTTGAAAAAGACAAAAGGATATAGATAAACTGTTAAATACTACAAATCTCTCAAACACATACGCACTCATTACACAATATCCTTTGTCAGTTTCACCATCAACTGTGTGAATCTTGCCGCCCTACACTGTGGTGACAGGTTTCCTAACATGACTCAGTGGTGCTTTGGGTAGCAGGCTAACTGCTGTGTGGCGAGACGTACCACATTTGTCTGACGTCCGACAAAGAAACAAAAGGAAGGCCTCCCCTGCTAAACAGACAGTGCCAGGTTGAGCTGTGTGGCGTGGCGTGGGCAGAGAGAGAAGCTACGCGTTCTATCCGCCGCCACAGCTGCCAGATAGAATGCGATTCATCCTAGAGCCCTCCGTATTGACGCAAGCACTTCCTGATGGTCATGAGAGCCACGGATGGGAGATGGCAGGGGATGGTGGGGGAAGATAGCAATGATCTCCACTCCCACGCTGCTTTTACCCTGGCCTGTTCCAACAGTCGGATGCTGCGTTGTCACTGACGATAGCAGTACATAGGGAAATGGTTAAGAGCTCTCCACTCTGTACCAACCATGGCATTATTCAGCCTTTATACTGTTTGCACATGTGGCTACGTACCACTTCACAGGGCCTGCCCGCAAAACTGCCCAAGTCATATAAAACAGTCATGGTTCGGTCAGTGTGCTACTTGTTGTCCTTCTCAACATATCTGACCAGTGGGAAGCAGGACAATGCTGCTCAGAAACAGGGACTCAAATTGGGACGTGCATTAATGTAGGCCTTCATAATCACGTACTTTGAATTCAAATCCAAACAATGTATGTAGAACTGAAAAAGAGTTATTGGAACCATGTAACCTGCTCAGGTATAGTAAATGCCTAAACTACGTAAGGACACCCTGTCCAAACTACCTCATCAAATGACTCATCTCTGATGGCAATGTAGTGAAACCAATGACGTTGCTTGCAGTCAAAAGCCACCTAGAGTTACCATGCTGAACATCAAACATGATACTGTTGTGCTTTGAAACAGTAACGTTGGCTTTGAAAGCGCAAGGTGACCCAATTTCCTACTGTGTCTAAAGAAATTCAGGTATGTCACCTGATATTACCATGTTCTGAAAACAATAGATTGTCCATTAGACTGCCAAAAGCCTGTCAAAATAGATAAATCCATTGCCAATTTGTAACTCCATCTATTGCCAAGATACAAACTAGTCTAGGAATGAGGATAACTGGTACTGCTTGATTACAGAAATACACTTATTAATCTCACAGTTGCCTAATGTTAGTGATGATTTATAGTAGAGGTCTTCAATGTTTTTCGGGCCAAGAACGCTTGGCTTATAGAAACACGGCACAGGGACCCCCTATCACATAACATATATAGTTGACTGGGCCAGCAATAATGTGTAGGGCGGCCTATATTACCATGGATGCATAAACGTAGGCCACTAATTAAGCCATTATTAAAATAATCAAATAATGCATTTTTAATTATTGAATTATAAAAATATTTTTGTTAATGTATATATTCTGACACTTTCATTTTTGGAAGAAAATAAGTTTGGGATCAAATAATTTAGAGGACCCCGGGGGTGCCGGACCACACTTTGAAGACCTCTGACTTGTAGCCTATAAAACACGTTTCCCTGGCAATGAGGTGCTTTACCTAGATAACTGAATGTCTATTTCTGTGTTTGAGTACTGTAATATTACATAATACATTGAAGCAGCCACAATAGTAGAATTAATTGACCACAACAGGACCGAAGTACACATTCACTGCAAGAGTGTCTCACCTGGCAAGTGCTGCAACATTCCCTATAGTGTAGAAGACAGCAAAAAGCTTTACTCCAACAGGGCCTAGGAACAGCAGAGCAGAGCCCTGTTTGCAAAGACAAACATAATTATTATTATTTTACTATAAATTATAAAATAAAACACGTTATTTTTCCCACCTCATGTTTTGAAAATGTACTAATGTTTAACATAAGAATGTGGGCGCCCCCTACTGTCTAAACTATATAAAACAGTTTTGTCAGTGAACATTATATTGCAATGTATATGTTCATGGGACATAAGAAGTAGTAGATGGTCAACATATTACGGGTTAAGCAGGAATTATAACCAGTGTGATTAATTGTGACTAACAAGGCTCTATTATGAAGCACCCTAACATATCTGATACACACGATGCTCTAAAACATGGCGATGACTTGTGCATACTAACACAAATGGCAATGGTTATGCATGAATGTAATGTATGCCTAGAGGCAGACTAGTTAGATCCCATGCGATAAAGACTCACCAATATTGAACACAAGATGCCAGCAGCAAAACACCCGAGAAAGCATTTCACCCTGGTACTGTAGCTGAGAGAAGAGGCATCCAGGACCTGATGAGAACAATAAGAGGATGTCACAAGACAAGAAGTCTAATGACAACTGTAGACTGGCTTCCTACTGATAGTGATAGCATTGACGTTATCAGTGCAAAAAACGTGACACGTCGTTAATATACTACACAACACACATTAAAATGCAATATTGAGACTCCCAACTAAAACGTATGGCTGGGTCGTTACTGTTCAGAGAAAATGTGTAACGTATAACCTAAACATCACCAAACACAACGTTATCAAAGCAGCATGTGCTGCAGACGAATGTATAATGTAACACCTTACCTCAGTTTGTCCTCCAAGTGCAAGCGTGCAAAGAGTGGCACACACACAAACGCAATTAAATAACTACTTTTTCGTACATTGTGTATGCAATGGTGAAGAGACATGCGATAGTGTCTATAGAGTCTATACATACAGCTGCCTATCGACTAAATGTAGTAATACCATGAAAGTAAATAATACAGTACGGTACATTGGTTTTGCATTTTTTCATTGCGTTGACAGTGTCCAGCTACCGCACGGTACTTGTAGCCAGCCAGAACTATCGTTAATAATACCGTACGGCGTACCTGTGTGAGCCCTGCCTCTTCATTTCCCTCTTGGCCGCTTAGTACACGACGCAGCTTATCCATGGCTGTAAAGTATTGTTCTATTTTTTAATGTCTTTGATTCTCTACTGTAACGAAACTAGAAACATTGACTTCCGGGCTAACAATCTCCCCGCCCCAATAGACTTCTTGAGCGTGACGCCTCGAAGAACCGATTTCAGATCAGTGTTGGTCAAAGAAGCTAAGTAATTTTCTCTGCGTACCACCCACCTCATAGTGGTTAAAAACAAGTGTATTTTGGGATATGTCGCCATCAAGTGGAATTCTTAAACGAGGCAGGCAAATAATAAATCCAAGTTTTAAGAAGATATTATTTTGTATTCCATAATTTAAACTTATTTCGTATTTTAATGCTGCTTTATGTTTTGATGTAGGCTACATGCACTTGAGGTACCGGTAGCCTACTAGCACATTGGGGAGTTACTTACAAATATATAAAAACATGTAATCTCCACTTTACTATTTTCTGTAGGTTTCTTGTGTTAATATCTTCCAAAACAGTAACAGAATCAGTAGCAGAACTGTAACAGGCTATACTTCATTCGTTATTTAAAAACCTGTTTTGTAAGCATTGCATGATGCTTGTGTTTGAGCTTTATATCCCATATTACATTTTAAGGCAACAAATCCTAATGTTAATTGAATAATGAATGAAAAAGTTTACAAGATTTGTGGACCTTTTGTTATAGAGTTCATTACCAATCTCGCTTTGAGGAGTACACAGAATGTACAGGTATCTTTTATATTACAATAAATGTAACTAACTTATGGTTCATAAGTAAAAAATTGGAGTTTACAATTTTTACAATAATTCTTAGTGATGTCCAAATAACACTATAAATAATAATAAATAATACATGTTTGTTTATATATTTTATGTAAGTTTTATATAAACTATTATTATGCTATTTAAATAATTCCCTTTTGACTATTTCAATCACAACGTGAGAGCGAGAGTGTGACGATGTGATTTTAAATATATTATATAGATATTGAAGTGCCAAGAAGTTCCACGTGGTGGAGGAATTGGCTAAAATACTTTGCTGTTCAGAGAGGTCTAATTGGGAACACATTAAGATGCAATATATAGGTTGGTAGTTAGCCTACTAATTTATTACTGGTAATTCACTAGTAAGTTCCTGTAATGCTTACTAGTACTTTATAGTAGGCTAATAGTTAACAGTAACAGGCTATTTGACTGTACAGTCAAATAGCAAAATAGGCTATAGCCTACTACTGCATATAGCCTAGCCTATAGTCGTTTTTTATTTGTATGTATGTATGTATGTATGTATGTATGTATGTTATGCTGACATAACATACCATCGTACATGTCATATTCTGATGTATGCGTTATCATTTTCTTCTGTTATGCTAATAACCGTGATGATCATGTCATCAAGTGCCGCCTCCGTGGAATCCGTGCTGTGACGTAGACAAAAGTAAACTTTTTTTCAACGAAATGTGAGCTCCTAGGTCAGTTTAATGTGCATAACAATAACACATGAAGGTGGCTCCGGTGTGTAACGTTGTCTCTTATTGCAGTGACATTGTATGGACTCATGGAATCTCTGCTATAAAGGTTTTTGTTTTTTGTTATTTTTGACTGCGGGACTTTGGGGAGCAAGAGTCCTGGGCGCATTATTTTGGCCATGGCTAGAAAGACACATTTAAGCTTGTGCTATGGATTTTTCCTCTCTGCAGCGGCTAGTCTAGCCATTCTTTTTGGAAACACAGTCAGTGGTAAGTTGTTTTGTTTGCGTTAGCGGTGTACATGTGTGCTTGTGTGTGTGTGTGTGTGTGTGTGTGTGTGTGTGCCCGTCCGTGCGCGGGTTCCGTATTTTATATTGTTCGCTCAGAATTTATCCATCCTTATTGGCAAACCGCATAGAGCCCAATAGGCTGACGATTTGTCCATGTGTCGTGTTTTACACTAAATGCTAGCAGGCCTAAATGCTGTTGAAAGTATTATGTAATTACGAATCAGGTTAAAATATCCTGATTGTCAAAAGGTTTAAAATGAAATCTATCAGTTGACAAAAAAGGATAATAATTGCCTATTGCCCTAAAAATCTTTTTAAAAATATGTTGTTAATAGGCCAATATTTGTCTGCAGAAATCAAAATGCAGAATGTCTTCCTACGAGACAGAGGAATGTTATATCTTGGTAATTAGGCCTTCAGACTGTAGGCCTACATGTTACTGTCTATCCGCATATTTAACATGGCAACACCCAATGCATACAGCTCTACACCATAGCAGTCCCTTGGCTGTTCAAGATTACCATCACGGGCGATTGGCGCGGTCACCCCTACCCACCTCTGAGACCCTCATTGGAGCCGACCACGCTCTACAAGTACATTTGAGCCAAGATGATATAAACAAACTGCGCTTCAAGCCCACAGTAGGGTCATTCCAGCTGTTAGAGGGACATGAGGCAAAGTTCAACTGCTCCATTGACATTCCTGATGCTAGGTTGGAGCCCTCCATCATATGGGAAAAGAATAGCATGGAAGTGGCAGCTAACATGCAGGTGATAATCAATGAACTTCTGTCCACCACAGATGGTATCACAACTCTCATCTCCACTGTCAGGTAATGGTGCTTTTGACCTTATGTTAACTGTTATATTAAGCATTTTTAAATGAATGTTCAAAACAATATTATTAGAGATGATTTTAATCAAAAGTATTTTTATAATAATTATTATTATTATTATTATTATTATTATTATTATTAATAATAATAATTAATTAATTAATTAATTAATTAATTAATTAATTAATTTAACTCCATGCAGCATTAATTCAGTACAGAGAATAGATGCTGGGGAGTATCGTTGCAGGCTGAGTATCGCCAACACTGTTATAGAGTCTCAGCCTATTATCATTCAGGTGGAAGGTTAGTGACTCTATTGTACAATAGTATATACCATATGTAGCCTAATGTTTTAATCTAATGATATACATTTATCTTATATCACAAGCCTGACCATCCTGAAATTGCACTTCCCCCTATTTTAAAGGTACAAAATGTCCCTAGTGGTTAAAACCTGCATGCTAGTCATATGCCCTTTTGTGACCAGTGTTTCAAAATAACAGTTTAGCTAACAACACAATTGAGGTGTAGGCTATACCTTATGAGTCTGTTCCCAAAATGTCTTTCAATTCCTTGTCCATATGAAAGTTAAGTGTTTACAGTGTTTTTGAAGCCCTTCTGAGACTGTAATGCGATTAAAGTTTCTATAAATACACCTTACTTCACTTAAGCTAACACAATAAATCAGATATGACAATTTTCAATGCTTTTCTTGCTGTTACATTAAAACATTTAAAAAAGTATATATATTTATTTGTTCATAGGTCTGCCAACATTTATTAAGTCACCTGAGAATAGGAATGTAACGCGTAACACACCGTTTACGTTGTCATGTGAGGCCGTTGGACCACCAAACCCTGTTAATATACTATGGATTCAAGACGGAAAATCGACAGAGAAATTATATGTCTTTTCTAGCAACTACACTGTGTCAGGTAAGTCACAACACATGCGCACACACACACACACGCACACACACACACACACACACACACAATGTGCTTGAGCTGAGTGTCCTATAGCATTGTTCTATTCATTCCCTCGTCCTAGTCTAGATGTTCTTCACAAGGTGCCATAAACCTATTAGAAAGAGAATAGAGTGATTTTTAAATATTTTTTTTTTTTTTTACTCCTGGTCAGAATTATGTTTGGTGACTTTGCTAGAAGAAGAGCCTATCTTAAAATTGATTGTAAGGTATGTACTGTAGATGTGCACAGATAATTCACCTTTGTATTGTTCTGATTTGTTAATTGGCATCTATTGGCAACTTATCTATGACAAACAGCTTTGAATGCAATGTTTGCAGACTGATACCCAAACACATTTTGGAGCTTGCAAAATGAGAATGGTTTTACCAAGATATGTTTGTACACTGAAGCTCATTGTTTTGACTCATGAATATGCCACAAACTTAACATTTTTGAACTTTATATATATATATATATATATATATATATATATATATATATATATATATATATACACAGTATATGA
>JAODUK010004654.1:0-33354 GCA_027564635.1 Typhlichthys eigenmanni
TCTCTCTGTGTGTGTCTCTCTCTCTCTCTCTCTCTCTCTCTCTCTCTCTCTCTCTCTCTGTGTGCGTGTGTGTGTGTCTCTCTTTCTCTGTGTGTCCATCTCTGTGTGTGTGTCTCTTGCTCTAGCTCTCTGTGTGTGTCTCTCTCGCTCTAGCTCTCTGTGTGTGTGTGTGTCCATCTCTGTGTCTCGCTCTAGCTCTCTCTCTGTGTCTCTCTCTCTCTCTCTCTCTGTGTGTCTCTGTCTCTCTCTCTGTGTGTCTCTCTCTCACTTTAGCTCTCTTTATGTGTGTGTGTCTCTCTCTCTCACTTTAGCTCTCTTTGTGTGTGTGTGTCTCTCTCTCTTTCTCTGTGTCCATCTCTCTCTCTCTCTCTCTCTCTCTCTCTGTGTGTGTCTCTTTATCTGTGTGTGTGTGTGTGTGTGTGTTAGGGCTTGGCAATATATCGATATTTAATTTATATTGGTATATTTTCAAAAGAGATAAAATTAGACAATATTGTTTATATCTATATAGTTATATTCACACCTTTTTTCAGGGTAGCTAATAAGATACTGAGTCACATGCTCATGCCCAGCCCTAGTGTGTGTGTGTGTGCGTGTCTGCGCCCATCTTTACCCTTGCTTTCTGTCTTCCGTTGCCCTCTAAATAAGAAAACCCTTTGGTCTGCCCCACTCTTCCACTCAGACTAGAGGAGGAAGAAGCTTGTCAATTTGTCTCTTTTCTGTGCCCCCCCCGAGCAGCCTGACAAATGAGCCACACTTAAACGGAGCATGACTCACACTGTATGTGCTTGGGTCAATCCCTCTGTGTGTGCGTGTGTGTGTGTGAGTATATTTAGCAGGGAGCGATGACTCACAGCAGCCACAGAGGAGCTGTAGCAAAGGAATATGCTGCTTGCTAGTTCATCAGCAGGCCTCTTATTGTAGTCCAGTGTGTGTTATTTATTGTATTTCCAAAGTAATTATGTGTGTGTGTATATGTGTGTATATATATATATATATATATATAATTTTTTATCTCCATGCTATATGTATTTGATATTATACAATATTATATGTCATAATGCCTAACACTGCACTCTTGGTTGATGAATATGTAGGGAGATTCCCTACATATTATGAGTTTAATGGGATTGTGCTCTCAGAAAGTTATATTTACATATTAAATTGTACTGCTTAAAGAAAATCAGACTCCACATTCCAAAATTAACACTGCAACAAATGTGATATAGAAATAGCATTAGCCGTGGTGTTGGTACATTCTTTAAAGAGTTAGAGATTGGCTGTTTAACCTTAAACCACAACCTAATTGTTTAACTTTAAGTTTAGCACATTATTAATATTCGGTTAAGGCTAGAACAGAGATATATTTTCCTCACATAATTAGGCATTTAGCCTAGTGGTAATGGGTCTTTGCGGTGTGTTATTATAGTAGTGGTAATATAATTTACCTTTAACTGAGTTTAAGAACTAAACTAAATTTAACCAAGTCATTCACTTCTCAAAATAGCTGCTACACACATCGTTTTTCCGCATGTATATGCACGCACGCACACACAGACACACACACAACCTGGTAAGAATTCACTGCCTGGGCTCTCCTGATTCCTTGTGTTTTCCTCTCTGCAGGTTGAAGATAGTGAAAATCTCCTTCAAGTGCAAACAGTTCTTCATCCAGCTGAGAAGAGAAGTGGTAGGTCTAAACACTCCTACCCCACAAGTGCCCCCAAATGAACTCTCTCTACCAATTAGGTGGGGGATTCACAAAGATTTACAAAACGTGGTTGGGGTTATTTGTATGCGTGTTCATTTCATTTTTGAATGCAGAAGTCGTTTGGTTTGTACACAGATATTTGGCCTTTGATGTGTGTATTTATTATTATATTATGCGTTACACATAATACACACAAACAAAGTGGTTTCCACATGAGTGGAAAATGAGAGTGGGAAGAGGAACACTTAATCACTAACTGCCTTTTCTCCCGGTGTCAAGACCAGCAATCCCCCCACAAAAGACTGTTACATTCAAAATAAGGTGAATATAGTATACAGTGTGTGCTTATGTGTAAGATTGAACCCCCCTGCAGTCTGTGTGTTGGTAGTGTATACTACAGCTACCACACACCATTGTGCCTGGTACAGTAGAGCTGCAATAGCTGTAAATGTTTGGAACTCCTTGTTTTTAAAAGTTTTCTTTTTCAAGAAATATGCCATTTATGAATTCACAATGTCTTTTTTTTAACCTTTTTAATTGGTTTCACATGTATTTTACTTCCCTTTCCCTCTTTAGCAAATTGGACATGCGTCTGATTAGTTTTCACTGAAAATAATGAATTGATTTCCATCCCTTTTTCTCTTCTAATGTGGGCATCTAAATGTCAACACTGCTTCTCACTCTCACTCTCTCCTGTCTGTTCAAGATGACAGTTAGAGACAGTCCTCAGTGGGTTCTACCCTGTGGAAAATTAAACGCTTCTTTCTTTCTTTCACCTTTCTGTTCAGACTGAGACCAGGGAGAAGCTGTTGGGTTTCAACATGGTGAACTACCGCGCATGCAAGAACCTGTGGAAGGCCTGCGTGGAACATCACACCTTCTTCAGACTGGTCCAGCCTGTACCGCCACAGAAGAACTTCTTTGCACACTACTTTACCCTGGGCTCCAAGTTCAGATACTGGTATGTAAAACGCACACACACAGACACACATGCTCACAGAACCACAACTGGGATCTCTCTCTGTCTGTCTTCGTCTGCCTCTGAATCTCAATCCATCTTCACAAGCAGGGAGAGTGGGGGCCAGCAAGCGTCTCTTGTGCCTTCTGTGCCCAGGAACAGCAAAAAAAACAAATGGTTTATGGTTCCCCTGAAAGACGAATGACAACTCGTTTTTGTGTAACCTCCTAGCCTTCCTTTGGTGTATGTGTGATGTTGTGCCCTCGCATGCATGTGTGTGTGCGCACACACACCTAACGCCACTTGCACGTGTAATCCGTGTGCTAGCACGCGTGTGCACGGAGGGAACTTAATTAAGGCTTTCACTTATTCATCAAGACGTCGCTGCAGAGTTTGGCACGAGACAAACCAAATCTCTATCACCAACCCTTTACAATCCTTCCCCCTAAGGTGGTGGCGGGGGTCCAATGGGGAGATGATGTAGGTGTTATCCCCTTTAAAGTGTTACTTTGTTTGATTCGCTTATACAATGGCAGTTGAGTGGGAGTGGGTGATGCGTTAATGAGCAGCAGGGGTGCGAGCAAGCATTGCAGCCTCCCAGATTCAGTACCGGGCGCCCACTGTGTTTACTTTTATTGTCACATACATGTATCAAAATGTGTTCTCTGCATTTAAGCCATCCCTCAAGGGAGCAGTGGGCAGCCGCAGTAGCGCCCAACTTCAGGTAGAGGCCAGTGTCACTGGTCACATGGCACTGGCTGGAGAGTGAAGCTGCCATGTTTTTTTTGATAGTGGGGGAAACGCACGCTGACACGGGGAGGACACGCAAACTCCACACAGAAAGGCAGGGACGGGGTTCGAACCCGGGACCTTCTTGCTGTGAGGCCACAGTGCTATCCACTCGGCCACCATGTTTCCCAGTGGGGCACTAGGAGCACCATGTTACTGGCTATATTCTCTGACGGTGTTGTCTCTCTCCCCCCCCAGTGGTCGGACGGAGGTGCAGTCAGTACAGTATGGAAAGGAGAAAGGCATCAAAGACAGGGTTTTTGCTAGGTACGTCCATTTTGTATTTCCGAGAACAAAACCACAGACCCAGCGTGTGCTGAAAAGGAAGATACCCTAGGTGCGTCAATCTAATGCCTGACCCCGCCCATCAGGTCTCCCAGCAAGCCATTGGCCAGGAAGCTAGTGGATGAGCCCGACTGGGAGGCGGTCAGCAGGAACAGCCTATCAGATGAGAGGCTGGAGACCCAGAGCCTGCCCACCCGATCGCCACCTGGAACGCCAAACAAGTGAGTTTCCCCGCTCCTGCGTTTTGTACACAGCAGCCACAGCAGGGCTGCTTTTATCTCGACCTCGTTGTCATATCTGATCAATGCATACATACTGCAGCAGAACGTATGCCATGTCATTTACTAATGCTAGCACAGCACAGCTCCATAGCAACTCTGCTAAGCTATTATGAAGCATTCACTATTGATACTGTGGTTGTTGGACATGTATGTCATACGGTATACATTATATTTCCCATGTGTGCTCATGCATGCAACATGCATTTACAGCATTGTGTGCATGTGTGTGTGCTCGGCAGGACTTCGTTGTTTGTGCAGGAAGGGACGCGACTCCGCCCTTCATCGGTCGGCCACCTGGTGGATAATGTGATCCACGCCTCGCCCAGCCTGCCGGTCTTCTCCTCCAATCACAAGTCGGCGTCATCCACGCAAGCCAATAGCATCAGCCTGGACTCCACCCCGTAAGTCAAGACGCATACGGTTTTAGCTGTGATACACCCTTGCCCCACCATTTCACACTATACTGTAACACCTTGGATGTTGGCTGTAGGGTGTGTGGCCGCACCCCCCTGTCCACAGCTTCCTAACGTAGTTTAATCATGTTTTTATAGGCTATTGGTGCTTAAATTTGACTTTCATATAACCTGTATTCTTGTAACACACAGAGCTTTCATAGCCTATGTCATTGTCATAAATGACAATGTCTCCTTGTAGCCTAGATGTAGGCCTAATGCACGTTGCCTATAGTATCCTTTTGGGCTCATTAATAGCAAATTAACACTCTGTTGGATAGCGCTGTCCAGGCTGGAACACCAAAAAAGATAGAAAGTTGCACGACTGCTAGGGGTAAAGTAATTTATATTTATTAAAATTAAACTTTTGTTAAATGTTTGGCTAATGCCTAGTTCAACATCATAAGGAGACACTCTGTAGAAAAGGTTAATAAGGTCTGGCCACAGCAGCCAGCGCATTGCCGACACACAATGGTAATTCTCGCAAAAGAAATGAAGAGCCAAAAGCACATTGTCTAATGGGCTTAGGCTACCACACAAGAGGATGGAAATGTTATGGCATGTTTGAAAAGCAGTCAGACTACGTGTTATACTGTCTAGGCTGAATGCTTACTGAATGCTTTCAAATATGCTGTAGGCCCATTGACGGCAGTTGGCAGATTGCGTTCAGACAAGCCTTCAAACATTCAGTTCACAGCTTGCGAGAATATCCACATTTAGAAACGTTTTCAAACCTATACAGTATATGGCTACGCGCAAATGCACCACAAAAGTAAGGCCCAGTAAGTTTAGCTAATTTTGAGAAGAATTTGAGAAGAATTTTGAGAAGGATGCAAACCACCAAAATACTGAATTATTTTGGGTCTGAATTTATTCCTTATGAGTAGCCTACAGCTAGGCTATTTAGTTTTTACCAATTAGGCCTACAGTATCTAATGACGCTATAGGCACGCGTGTGTGTAGAGACAGAGATCATGCATCTCTTGAGATTGAAGTCAGTTTTCCACCTCCCAACCCTGATATGCCCACTTGGAAAAAATGAAGAAATATAAATTCCAGCACCCTCTCCCAGTAAATAGTTCCAACGTCCATGTATAACACACATGTTTAATTCTCATTTACCACTAGAGCAAAGTGATGGGGCAATAATTATGCGCAGCTGGTAACCCTGGAAAGTATAGTCTGTCCAGCAAACAGAGGTCAAGAATGTCTCAGAAGACAACTCGTAGAATTGTTGACAGTACTTCTGTATGTGATACAAACTTGATACTTTACCTTTAGCATTAAATACCTAGTTATTTAAGCATTCTGAAATTCAAATGCCATGACTCTCTGTAGTGTACATTGCAGTTAAACAGATCCATATTTACTATTAGTAGTTGTCCCTAAAGGAACTACATATAATAGTGTGTGTCACACAGAGAATATGTATCTCAGACCACCAAAAGTGCTGCCGGACCTGCTATTAAGAGAGGAGACTGGTGTCATTTCATTTTCTGTTTATAGAAAATAGTTGTTTGTAGCTATATTAATGTGTATAAAATAATATTTTATATTGTAAATGTAACTAAAAGGTATTTTATTTAATTTCCAGTAGATTTTATTGACGTTTACAAAGGTGAAGAAGTCAATGTTCACCGATTACAACATAATTCCTCATTAATTTATGGTGGTGGCTTCTGATAGCCTGAGGTAAACTGAATTAAAAATCACTGATCAAATGTATGTGCTTAAATGAAAATATATGTTTATATTTTTAAACTTAACTTTAATTGCCTCAAGAGAATTCAATATCATGCCTAAATAAGTGTGTGAGGACAAAAGCTGTCAAAACAGCCAGCATGAAGCACTGTCATTATTTTCTTCTCTCCCTGTCTCCTCCCACCTTTTCGCTCCTCTTCTCCCAGTTCATAACGGTTGCTCTAAGTGGCTATGAAATATACTGTTAAACAACTCTGCCTCATAAATAGCTGGGGCACGTGCACACACACACACACAAGCCAGTAACCTTTTAATTTCTAGTTTTAATTTAACTCCTTGGTGCCAGAGCCGCTGTGTCTGGCTGGATGGCTGAGACGGGTGATTTCAGTCCGCCCGTCTCAGTCTGTGCGCCTGTGGCTTCTACCCACTGTTCACACCCTCCAGTGTCACTTAACAGACCTAAATGGAAAGATGAACCCTTTGAAAAGACGGGCTGTAAAAAGTGTTTATAGCGCATAGCAGGGACGAAAGGTTATATGACAGAAACAGAAGCAAAACAGTTGTATAGTTATAGCGCAACAGGGGGACAGAACTTGACTCTTAAGTTACACTCTGCCCAGACCCTAGTTTGGAACCAGCGCCAGAACGCTGTTTTTCTCATTGTGGGCTATTCAAAAGTAGCAATTAATTGTATGGTTTTCAAGCAGCGCATTTAGCTTCTAAATGTTCATTATATTGCCACAAATATTTTTCCAGGCGAAGGTTTTTTTTCCAAGGTTTATTGAAATAAGCTTTAGAATTCTATTTTTGAGGTGCAGACTACGAATGCCTCTGTGAATTAAAAACAGAGCCAAAAGATGACACTTACCTGCTCTTGTGTCCTTGGAGCGTGCGCCACACACACACTCATTACAGTAAGTAGTGCTATCATCTGTCATAAATAAGCACAGGATATTTGAGTCCGCCTATTCCAACTGGTTTATGAATACTGCTTTGCTAAGAATGTGAGCTGATGGAGGGAGGTGTGTGTGGATGGGGGGCACTTTTTTAAAACACCTTTTTCCTACTAAATGAAACATATTTTGTTGTTGTTGACGGTGTAACACCACTTTCACGCCATGGTGGCTACATAGAGGCCCACCATACTCCAGAGAATGAATCATCTGTCCCATTTGGCAACCTGACATATCGAGCCAGACCTGCCTTTATATTAGTGAAATTAATATTTGACCTTCTCATCATTCTGCTCTTCAAACCCAAGTGCACACTATGCTATAGCATTAAAAAGACAATACAGTGCCATACTACAGTATGATACAATGCAGTTATATTTTATATGATGTGTATAAGGCTTTTTTTATTGTTTTAGTAGTTGTATTGAAATTATTAAGTACAACAACAAAATAAAATAATCGATTTATTCCAGTCAAAATAAATCACAAATTAACGTTAATTGTATTAGTTGTATTGTAACATATTACATACATTTGTCTCAGTGCAGCCTTTGTTTTTGTACAAACTCAAAGGTATGTGGCTGTTCAGTAGCTCTTTTCTTCATCTGAAGTGCTGGCGTTGCCTTAGCGGACAGGCCTTCCGGGTGTGTTGATGCAACGTGATTGTTCACCATGGTCTTTTGAATAGCACAGAGATCCCATTCACCCATCTGTGCTGTGCCTGTAATGTGACCACCTGGCCTGTCACTGCAGACCTACACTGCCCTGCTGTTCTTGGTGCTCCTAACCGAAGGGCTGACCTCACTTTGACCCACAATGTGTGTGTGTGTGTGTGTGCGTGTACGTGCGCACCCTCTAAGATGCAAAGTGGCACCAAAAGTAGCAGCCTTAATAAAGGCAATGACTGGTGTGCGCTCCCACGCGGAGTGACTTTTCACAGACCCCCCAACACACACACACACACACACACACAGATGGTATAATGTGTCCTAGCTGACTGTAATACATATCCTCAGGATCACATAGACAAGGTGTTTACTTTGCTCCTCAACATATTATTGAGGCTAATGCATACGCCTCTCTACATGCCTCCTATGTTGTTGCACTGTGTGCATTTATTTTTCTGTCATTGTTTAAAGAAAGAAAAGATTGTTAGAACATCCATGTATATGAAGCCAACGGTAATAATACTGCTCTTACACTGAAAAAACTGTCTTGGTGTGATAACCTTGTTCTTAGATTTAAAAGCTAGTGGATCTTGTTTCTAATATAAATGGCTTATCTAGTGACTTAATTTAAGTAAATGTGCACTTAATTTAAGCAATCGTATCAAGTTAATTTCACTTACTGCACTGGCAGCCAGTTTTTCTTGTGTTAAGCATTAGTCAGATCATAACCTATATATTTGCAGTGTAGACACTGATTGTACAGGCAGAGGTACTGTACGAGGAGGGTCCGTCACATTCAGGAATGACTGTTCTGCTTCTATCATTTGTGTCCCTCCAGGTCTCCAGAGGGTGTGGATGGCCAGCCCCCAGCCCTGCCTCCCAAGCAGCTGAGCAGGAAGACACTGAGTCAGATTATCCAGGCCCACTCTCAGCAGAGCCTGCTGGACAACCACCTCAACGAGATGTACGACGTGCCCGTCAACGCTGACAAGACCACGGTCCGTGTGGGGGGAGGGAGGGAGAGCCCACTGGGGGCATCCCTCTATTCAACTGTACAGACCACTAATCATTTGCATGTTGGAGGGCATGAGTGTCTTTCTTGCTGTTGAGTACAGGATGAATAACCTGTTTCCAAATGTGTGGTAAAAGGCAGTGTGTTGTAAAGGCTGTTAATTGTCTATTATGTCTGTATAGAAATTGTATAAAAGTTATATATACAGTAAAACTACAGTTTAGTGTTAGGGGTTGCTTTACTCAGGCACGTTGTATACATTTTAACATGTTAATTTACTGAACTCTGAATGGGTAAAACATTAAAAACGTATAGAGATCTTATCTTTATCTCATCTAAAGAGACAACCACCTAATCTAAAGATGAGATAAAGCATCATATTTTATTTGTAGCTAAAGCACTTTGTAACATTAATTTGAACAGTGTTGAAATACAGTTTCAGTGCTGATTTTGTGTGTGCGCGCACGCACGCCTGTTTCCTTTCAGCTGAATGGAGTAGTCCCTCACGATAACCTGGTCCTGATTAAGATGAAACCTGATGAACATGGGCGTTTTGGCTTTAATGTCAAGGTGAGCAGACACATTGTGTTCAGTAACCCCTATTTTAGTTCTACTAAAACTCCTCAATTATGGTACAGTAGGTTTGTGCTTGGTAGACTGGTAGAATCTTGTTAAATTATATAATTTTCACAAGCATTTAAAGAAGTGCTTTGCTTTTCTTTGCTCATAGTGTCTCTTGGGAAGGAAATAGTCAATCTGAATGAATGAGGAGGGTTTATATACAGTATACTGTGTGTGTATGTGAATAATTACTGCTGGATCAGCACAATGACATAGTCTATCTGTGTCTTATAGGGTGGAGCTGATCAGAAAATGCCCATTATTGTGTCTCGCGTGGCTCCTGGAACATCGGTATGCTGTGGCACCGCACTCAAGCCTGGTTTATGCTTCAGCGGGTCTGCGTTGTTATTGACATGTACGCTGACGTGCTCAGTATTTATAGTTGTGCGGCCTAGTTGCGTTAGAATTGTTCACTGAGCATGCGAAGCCCCACTTCACTATGTGGAAATGATGTCTGGTTAAATTGAGTGTAAACTATTGGAAATGAGCATAACAAATATTTCTTCCCAGCAAATCTCTTAGTTACAACAACATTGACCATGGGAATCTTGGCCCGATAGAGAATAGTAGTCTATCTATAGAAAACTGCTGTTTCTATTTTTGCTGCCCGAACATCAGAAATGTTCCCTAGTCGAGTTGGTACAGTAAGCTGTAGTCTCGGTTAATGTTCAACGCATACAAAAAAGTTTCTTTCCAGCGTATCTCTTAGTTACACCAACAGTGACCTGTGGCCACCTGTGACCTGTTCGTCTCCGTGCGGGATCCGCTGACCCGCATTTGACATTGAAGTATAAACCAGGCTTCAGACACACGCACGCAGACACACAGCTTCTCTCACATTGGCTCTTCCCTGTACACCCTATCGTCTCGTTGCAGGCTGATCTATGTGTGCCCCGTCTGAATGAAGGGGACCAGGTGGTGTTGATTAATGGGCGGGACATCTCTGACCACACCCACGACCAGGTGGTCATGTTCATCAAGGCCAGCTGTGAGAGCCACTCGGGGGAGCTCCTGCTATTGGTCAGGCCTAATGGTGAGTAGCTGTCACCGGCAGTGAGCTGTCATGGTTTATTGGCTAGGCAGCTCCGAGGGTTGTGTTCAGTACAGTAGCATACCAATGAAGCGACCAGATTTCTAGTCTGATTCATGTAGGTAGGCCAAAGCTGGGACTGGGAAGATCAAAGACGATTTTGAGGGATTAATTAAAAGTATAACTATGTTAAATAGGTCACAAGGAGATTACCACATGTATCCCGTTTTACATTGAAGTGCATATTTATGTGTTGCATGTTGATATTACATTCCAGTAGTGTCACCATGGGTAATTAAAATGCTCTTATTTTAAGCTTTCATGTGTCTACGCCATAATAACAGACTATGCCTAAGGCCCAGTGCAGTCATTATACAGTTATTAAGACATCAAGTGCAGAAATGATGATTGAATGTTTTATTCATCATTGTAATATTACTGCCTTGTGTATAGTATTGCACTTCAGGCTATCGCCCACAGTGTTACGATACTTTAGCAAGCCATTATAGATTGTGTCGTGCCTTATTCCTGACCCTCTAAAGCAGCAGTTGTCAAAGCTTTAAACCAGTGACCCACAAGATAAATTGGCATCATGAAAATAATAACAACCATGTCTACACATTAGGAGATGTATTTCTTTCATATTAAACATGACAAAAACACGGCGGATGCAGCTGATGAAGACGGATGGATCGATGACTAAAACGCTTCCAGGAATCTTACCGGCTCTGCGTTGTTACAAACAGAAACGAGCACACGTGTGTTTAGAGAGAGGCTGAGTTCACTGTGTTGTGTCCTATTGCAGCCAACTATGATGTGGTGGAGGAGAAGGTTGACTCAGAGCCAGACTTCCAGTACATCCCAGAGAAGTCTCCACAGGACCCCACACAGCTAGACCAGCATGCCTGGAGGGACTCTATGGTTGCACTGAAGGACGGCCTCTCCAGTGGCGCTATACTAGCACACTTTGACGTGAGGGGAAACGTATAGACACACTGTATACCATACATATGCGTGGTTTACACCAGGCCTGCGCATGCATTTAAATGTAACACTGTGTGGCTGTTCAGATTGCGTCATGACACCCGCAGCTGCTCACATTTATCTTCTAGCTCATTGTTTATGTGTGAAATGTGTGTGAGTGAATGTACACAGGGGCGAAGGATAAGGGCAGAGAATAAAAGTAGCCAATCAGAACTCTGTTGTTTTTGTGTGAGACGGTGCTTGCCCCCGTCACACCAATGTTTTTGTAACGCTAGTTCCAAACACAACCCTTTTAGACTGTCCTCACGGCAACACAGTGGTTTGAAAGTTTGTCATTTTTCCATTGCGTCGTTAAAAGGGATTTGCATCCACATGGAAGTGTTTTGAGCGTGTCCACAAGGAAACGCATCAAAGAATGAAAACTCTGTAGCAGGTATGCTAGGCAGGCAAGTATGTGGCAGTGTAACTTTGGACTGGTGCGTTAACTGCACATTAGCAACAGGCTGAAGCTTACAGACAGGAATGGATGTTCTACTAAGCTCATTAATGTTCTAAGCACATACAAATATTTCTTTCCAGCGAATCTCTTAATTATACTAGTAATGTTCAAACACTTTGGGAAGCATGTAGATAATATAGATATAAAGATAGCTAATTCCTTTTACATACAGAAGTAGCGTGACGTCATCTCAGGGAACGAGGAAAGTACGCGCATTGGAGTCTGTTTGGTTACTATGGAGGCGGGACAGCGCAGGGACACCCGCGCACACAAATGTAGTTTATTCTGCTGTGATTATTACCATATTTTGTGTATATATTATGGCCCATGAAATAAACTAAACCAGGTTTTTTATTAAAATACACTGTAGGTACAGGTTTTATCTTAGGTAACTTAGGTAAGCAAATGCAGACATGAAAAGACTGCTAAGATACACAATGCAGTACCAGTAAGAGCTAAATTAACAGCACATGCATCAAACATGTAGACCTAAATAAATACAAAACAGTTGGATTTTTCATTCCTTTACTCATTACATTCTAAAAACAGTTTTATGTTTTACAAACAAGAAATACTTGTGCACTGGCCCTATGAGAATGACAGTACTATGGCTAGACCACAGCTAGCCCGTACATTATAATGCTTGTTCATGTCGAATGCTAGGGCTCAGTGCTGTGATGTGAATGCGCGTAAGCAATCGTTTACCGGTAGGCTCCACCACTATGGCTGTATGTGTTTCTGAGTAGGTTCAGTTTAACTGAATGGGTGCCATTCTAAAGTACCGTATCTAGTTCTTATAACACATTTTAAATACTTTTTAATATATCCATGTGGAAGGTGGGGCAGAAAACTATGATGACAATGACTGCATTTTGAGAACAGGGCCTTGAAATGGCCTTTCAAATGGCCTACACACACAGTTATCACATACTGTATAACTGCTCATAAAAGCTGAAGTCTGTGGAACTTTGTGCACTCAGAGCCTAGAAATATTGATAGACTGAGAATGTGCTGCAGTGTGGCGTTTGTTTTAGTGTCAGTACACAGTAATTCCATGTTATGTGGGTGTTAAATGAGCCTGTGGGTTTTAATGGCTGTGCTGTATGCTTGCCTGATAGTTTTGAAGCTCTAGCTTTTCTAAATGCTTTGTTGGCGTGTGCTATTGAAAGCAGCTTGCAGGGAGAAGCCGTTCTGTCAAACATAACAGCCCCCTCCTCGCCCCCCTCCTCCATATACTGTATTGCTTTCCCTGCACTCGTGTAAACAGCACAGCTTAACATTAACATTTACAGCATTTACCAGATGCTTTTATCCAAAGCGACTATATATATAAATACTTTTTTATATATATATATATATATATATATACACACACACAGAATGTTGTTTACTTACGATAACTGGTTTTCAGCTATTGACAAATGGACGAATAGTAAGTCGCTTTGGATAAAAGCATGTGTTTTCAATCTGATGTGGGCTACTGTATGATGGGGAGCAAGTGTAGGTGTTACATGGAAGAGCTTGGGATGGTTGAATACCAGATGTACTGTGGCATTTTGAATACACTGTAGCACACACAAATGCGTACACTCCACAGAAACGCAATACAACAAATACGCCAGGCATACACGCACATACTCTATACAAGGTAGGATATACACCTCATAAACACAGCACCCATATTGCTTCACGCATGTTAAATAGATACGTAGGTCTCAACATGTTTGACCCATGGCGTTCTGTGTGTACCTCTCCCTACAGCAACTGTACAGGAAGAGGCCGGGCATGACCATGTTGTGTGCCAAATTACCTCAGAATGTTTCCAAGAACCGCTACAGAGACATATCTCCCTGTACGTATACGTGCCGAGTCACAGCTGTGTGTGTGCACACACGTGCATATTTCTACATGTATCCGGTCTTCTGCTTCAATCTCCCTGTGTCTATCGTTCTCTCCAGACGATGCCACGCGGGTCATTCTCAAAAGCACAGATGACTACATAAATGCAAATTACATCAACGTGAGTTATTCTTTTTTCTCTTGTTCCCCTTTGTTACTGTCTGTGGCAGTATGTCTGCACATGCTTCCCTCTTAACGTGGGTAAGGGGAGAAGGGGGTGGAATGATGACAAACAAATATAACTGAAACACCACCTTTTCTGGATAGTGTGCGTTTTCTATGAATGAATCACCTAGACGCATACTAAAACTAATGGGATACTTGCTGTACAGTGTACTGTACCCTACTGTACAGCATTCACACAAGTGTCGTCATCGTAACCGATATAGCCGGTCTTGCAGCCTTTCTCTACATTTAAAACGTGACTACTTGGCAAACATTTTTGAGATGAGGCAATAAATAAAGAACCTTGGATGAAATGTAATCTTTCAGCTGTGTATTTGAATATGTACATGTCTGTCTGTCTGTCTGTCTGTGTCTCTAGATGGAGATCCCAGCATCCAGTCTTATTAACCGCTACATAGCGTGCCAGGGCCCTCTGCCCAACACCTGCCCTGACTTCTGGCAGATGACGTGGGAACAGGGCTCCTCGCTGGTGGTCATGCTGACCACACAGGTGGAGAGAGGACGGGTACGTGCCAATACCAGCCGCTACACCTACTGCACTGTATGTATTAACACACTAACATGTTACCAGATGACACACAATACTGTGGTGTAGCTATCCAAGGCTACAAACAACAGTCCTCTGCAGGATTTGTGTGGTTCACAACAGGGAACAGTATGAGTCCCGTGGAAAAGTCCCTCAACCCTTATATTAAATATTCAGAGTGGATGGATACACTTGGGAGTAAAGCTCATTATTGGTGGCCATGCTGATTCGTCACACCGTAGCTTTTAAAGAGATGAATAGGTCTAAAATATGTTCTCTACTACCTGGGGTGTATGAAACTAGTACTTTTAACAGTATGCTGTGGTACTTCTTGTGCAAACGCATTGAGCTGAACAGTAATACACCAATAAACCTGTAAAGGGCTTCTGATATTAATATATATAATACAACAGAAATGTCTGTTTCCTAGGTGAAATGTCACCAGTACTGGCCTAACCCTGACAGCAGCGCCACCTATGGGGAGTTTGTGGTGACTTGCCACACCGAGGACGGTAACACAGCTTTCCTGGTCCGAGAGATGACCCTGGCACACACGCAGGTAGGCGCACGCACGCACACACTCACACACTGGTACTCCCATTACGTCACCAAGAAACGGGGAAGGAGATATTTAAAGAGAGACGAGGAGCAGAGTGTGTGACAAATGGAGACAAAGCGATTAAGCGGCGTGACGGCATTTCCTCTGAGACGAGCGGGAAGAGGTTGCCGGAGCGACGGACGCCGGGCGTAAAAAAGAGAGGGAGCTGTGTATGTGAGGAGTCGCTGCAGTCTCCACCATGGTTGTTGCCATGGCGACCGGTGTGGGCTGTTCTTTTTCTGGCTCCTGCTGCTGCATGCGGGACACATATTGGGATTTGGTTACCATAGTAACTCAAACACACCAGTTGGTCACACCGCTGAAACTAAAAGAGACAAACAAACAAAACAAAAAACGTGTTGAAGTTTGTTTTGTGTGTGTGTTGTATTGTTTCCTCATCCACGTATGGTTTACCAAATGGTGCAGGCCAAGCCTTTTACCAGTCCAACAAACATAAGTATTTGCGAATTCACCGTGTGCCATTAAATGCACTGTATATTGACATCCGTTACAGTGGTAATGAGTTCATTGGCACCAGGTCAAATCCTTTGTTTTGCGTGTAGTGGCTCTGGGCTCTTGGGTCAAACAGCTCTGTCTTATTCCATGTGTTATTCGATGTGTTATTCGTTGTGTCCTCCATGCCTACCATTCCATTAGTCCATTAAGTGAAAACGTCCTAACATGTACATCAAGGGCTTTTAGTTACAGGGTACCAGTTGTAATAATATAGTTGGTTGTAAAAGAAAGATGCGTAATTAGGTATTTACTGTAGTACGTACAACGATTTGCATGATATATGACTTGTTATAGGCCATGTACAATTTTTATGTTATCTCTTTATTGGCAGTTTTCCTCCACCCCCCCCCCCCCCACCCCCTCCCCCCCCCATGTAACTTTAGTCTGTTGCCCCCTGAATGGAGCCATAAATTGTGACCTTTTTAAAATATATGTCTCTGGGAGGAGGCAATTAGCAGTCTGCTCTGCCTGTGATGGTTTCCATGGCGATAGTTGTGTTACCATGGCGATGCAGAGAGGAACGTTAAAGGGAAACACGGACTCACATAAACTCCAAAGGCGACACCAAATGATTGTGGTTGAAGGGGGATCTTAATTTTCAAGGGCAGGTGCAAACATTTGATCAAATAATAGAACACATAATCTATAGGGTGTGAATTATATATCACTTATACAATAGTGATGACAATGTTCAAATCAATACTGTATGACATTGTATGAACCATTGTCTGCTGTATAACGCAAAGCAGATAAAATAAGCAAATGTTATTAGTCTTTTTGTTGTAATCTATCATGACATATTTAAAACAAAATAACAGTAGACATACAGTAAACAATTACTAAACACCCCCTCCCTCAGCCCACCTAGCTATGCTGTCATTTGCATGCATAGGTATAGTCAGCCATTGCAAGATATTTGTAAGCTAATACACTTTGTCACATTCACCAAATACCTCCTCGCATTTTGCTATCTTACCTTTCTCTGTGCATGTTGAAAAATGAATCCGATACATATATACATATGCATATACCATAAACAGCAACATTAACAAAGTGGCGAACACAGCTCACATCAACAAAGCCGTAGCGTGCCGCTTTGCTTCACAATGCTTTTCAATGTGTGGAGGGGTGCTGCTAAGGCATATTGTTTTGAGCTTGAAGTTAGCAAGGGTTCTTTTCGAATAACTGCCTTTAAATCTGTATGTGAACCAGTAGACCATTTCAGAGCTTATTAGCGGTCTTCTCAAACCCTGCGAGTGCAGCTTTTTGTGCTATAATAAGCATAGGCCATGTGAATGGTGTCAGAGAAGATGGGGGTAACTGGCTGATACTTGAATATGTCTAAAGCGCAGTGTTGTAGTCACCAGTAACAGGACTGTACTCTGTGTATATATAGAATGAAACTGCTGTAGTAATAGTAGATATCACTGGAGCAGTCTTTAGCAGTCTCACCCTCAGCCCAAACTGGAGGGTTTATTATTGGAAGCCCACTATCGCATTTCAGCAACGTTATTTCCGTGTAGCCTCAAGCTGAAATGACCGCGGCACTGTGAGTGATGTGTCGGGTGCATGTGTGGCAGCAGAGCGAGCAGAAGAGGGAGCTGACGCAGATCCAGTATCTGGCCTGGCCAGACCACGGTGTTCCCGACGACTCCACTGACTTCCTGGACTTTGTGGCACTGGTACGAAGCAAACGGGCCGGCAGGGACCAGCCCATGGTGGTCCACTGCAGGTACGAGGGGAGGGGGTCCCTGGATGCACACACACGCACACACACACACAGACAGACTGGCCTTCTTTACCACTGTATATATCCATATCTGTTCAACCTGCCTTTATGTTTTTATTTTTTTTATTTTTTCCCAGCGCTGGGATTGGTCGAACGGGGGTGCTGATCACCATGGAGACGGCCTTGTGTCTGATGGAGTGCGGTCAGCCGGTCTATCCCCTGGAGATCGTCCGGACCATGAGAGACCAAAGGGCCATGATGATCCAGACGCCGGTACGTACACGGGCACTCGCCTTCCCTCTCGGAGATCAGCTTCCTGAACTGTAACCTCAGATGGGTTCTCTTCCTAGCCTCACTCACAGCCTAACCATGCGTGATTGGGAAAGAAAGTTTCAATAAGACTACAGGGAGAAATATAGGATGCTTCCAAAATATCTATAGTATTCATGACAATGGTGCTATTTAATCTTTAGAAAGTGTATGGCATCTGCACTATATCCCTACAAGAACCCCTTGTTAATATATGTATACTGTACTAGCACTTGTGAGCAGGCTGCTCTCCGATGAGACCAAAGGAAGCACAGCCCATAGACCGCTATTGAAGTTGAGCTTCAATTGGATCCTATGGCAGATCAGAGTGCGCTTTGTGTCTATGGCAAGTTGATTGGACAACTGGCCTTCAACATGTCATTCTGAGTCCCGCCCTGAAGTTTACCGTAGCTTCCATGGTGGTCTGAGTCGCATTTTATGAGAGCTTTTCACGTTAGAAACCACATCTCAGCATTTATTGGATGGTAGGCTTTTTTAATGAGTTTTTGTCCTGCCTAGAAATTTGGCTTCTCTATTTAATACAGGGCGAACCGCGTAATATAAACAGCCAATCATCAAAAATAGGGTGCACGATGCAACAGTGAGTAGGTTTTAGTTTTACATACAGTATACTTTTTTTCATAGCCATTTGTAAAAAAAAGTGTATTGTGATGTGTCTATCAACATTGTAGCTTCTTTTTTTGAAAGATGCTAATGTTGTAGAACAGATTAAATGGAAAGGTTAGTTCAGGAAAGGCTACATTTTAAAGACTATGGCAGACCAATGCCCACCATTGACTTAAAAAGGCAGGTTAATTCTCGAGAACACTTGCTAACTTCAAACTCCAATCAAAACAGTATCGCTCCGTGGTCCTCCACGATGCGCCTCACACATCAAAATGGATTGTGAAGCAAAGCCTAGTGCTATGGCTTTGTTAATACAAGCGGTGTTTGACACTTTGTTTCTATTAATGCAGTGTTCATGGAGTCAGGGCTGTGTAGAAGTATCTTGATCATTTTGTAAGTGTATTCACTTACATTTATCTTGCAATAGCTGACTATACCTTTAATTCCAAAGCAAAAACATGTCCTTTCAGCTATGTTGTGCTTCCCTTGTGTCTGAAAAGACCAGCCGCCACTGGTTTCAAGCTCCTGTTCTAACCATATTTATAATGTACAAACCCTCCATGACATCACCCATAGGTTTTCTGAAGAACGGTGTGCTGGTTCTGGCTGTTATCCTTGCAGTATCTGACTGTCTATAACTTGTCCATAACTGGCACATTTACTCCCCATACAGTTGTCATGAAAGGGTAAAATAGCTATTAGAGACAAAACAATGTTTTTTTTACCAGGTAGTAAATATTCAACATCAAATGTTTATTTCTGCTGTAAAGTTGGACATTTTCACATGGGGTTCTATAGAGGTTGACTCTCTTTTGGAGCCAGCATCAAGTGGAACTGCACATTTTATTCACTTCCGCTTTGGATACATTTTTTAGCCCTGTAGGTTTCCGCTTGGTTCAAAGAGATGCCTCCCTCCGGATGTGGCATAGATATTATGTAGACATGCCTGTGAATAATACATCCATGCATTTAAAGATGTTGTCTCACCATGTAATGTCCCTCTCTCAGAGCCAGTACCGCTTTGTGTGCGAGGCCATTCTGAGGGTGTATGAGGAGGGTCTGGTCCGACCGCTCAAGAGCGCCCTCTACCAGCAGAGAGATAAGGAAGGCCAGGGAGGAGCAGGAGAGGAGGAGGAGCAGGAGCACAAGCAGCAGAAAGAGCAGCAAAGTGACATAGAGGAGGTGGCCGGAGCGGCGGCTGCGGGGGAAGAGGAGGCACATTTGGTGGAGTTACTAGAAGGAGGTCTAGATGATGAGGAGGAGGATGACGATGATGATGACGATGTGGAGGTGTTGGACGTGGGAAGGGTGGAGGAGGACGATGACGACGAGGAGGATATGGAGGAGCCGAGCGTCACCAGTGCAATCAGCGGCGTCAGCGAGACCAGCTTGAACCCAGAACCTGACCCCGTAAAGCCTTGACCTTGGCAGTCACCCCGGGGACGTTGGGGCGTGCTTCACTAGGAGGTGGCTGGACGAGAGAACATGAGCACTGTTGCACTTTATGCCGACAAAAAAGAAAAAAAAAAACACGAAAGGAAAAAAAAAAGTTAAAAAAATTACAAAGAAATGTAAAAGACCACGAACAACCTGGACAGATAATCTAAGAAAACAAAATCCAGCTGTGTTGAATAGGTACCATTAGGGAGCAGTGTGTGTTCAGGGTAAACTTAAAACAAAAAGACAGACTGAAAGAGAAAGCTATGGGAGAACATGACGTCATAAGCATGCTGTAGTGCCATAAGTACGGGAGGAGAGGGGGGCTTGCTAATGCAGATGGATAAGGATTATTTTTTTCAAAGAGTGTCCCTCTCCCCTAAAAGTCTGCCAGACGGACAAGCCTTTTTTACACTCAGTGTCCTCCTAGCTGATAGAGATATAACCCCCTCACCCCCCCCCGCCCCCGCAAGAGTATTTATTGTGTTTTAAGTTTTGTCAAGAAAAGTTGTATGTTTTGTTTGTACAAGTCTAGCTTCACATGCCCTTAACAATGAAATCTTAGCTGATAAAGTCTAATCTACTTTTTTCTTCCTTTTTCTTTGAATGCAAACCAGTTTAATTTATTGTTCATGATTTGATATGTTTTGCCTTTGTTGTCTTAGCTTTTTACAGTGCACAATGTGAATGAACAGTCAAGTACCATGTGTCTCCCTGTGTAGTGCTGAGTTTGTTTGCACATCCCACGTTGTGCTTTTCTAACAAGCACAAGTTATAGTATAGACTGGTTTTGTGGCCTGTGCCTGCACCTCAACGCTAGGGCCTATTAAAGGTCGCCAAAAAACAAAAATGTGCATTACAGTATGTATCATAATTGGCATATCCTATGTTTTAATTTGAAACTTGAAAAATGACTTGTTTTAAAGAGGCTAATACAGGTTGTCCTACTAACCTACAGCCAAAGTTATTTCATTCAGCTCAGCGTGTACATGGAAACTTTTTTGTCATTTGCTCTTGAGAAATTGCTTTCACAAAATGAATTGTGGGTCAAAGATCACTTCCTCAGTTAAAGATAATTTGGCACCAACCTGGCTGAGATTACACATACAAACCTTATTGAAGCTCTACTTTGCTCACACAAACCCAGTCCTAATCTTGATTATAAGGTGCTATATTTGTAATTTTGGAGGGAGGGTGAGGTGATAACAACAATTTTCTGAAAAGTTATTCATATAATTTGATTTTTTTTTTCTTTTATAATTATTTTGGCTAAGCCATGAGGTCAATAGATGGGAGCTTTAAAACAACCTCTTAAACTATTTTATTGTCTCTTCAGAGAGCTGTAGAGAATTCAAGCCAGCAACACAAATACACAGCATTTATCTGTATTAATTGATCCTTTTAGATATTTCTTTCTTGTTTTAAGACATGTTTGAAGCAGGCAGGATGCCAATTTTGATAGGATAATAGTTTTGAGAATTACAATTCACAAACTCCACCATCCAAATTAGCATTTTGCAATACTGACTAAGGTGTCATTGAGATCATTATATTGTTATAAAATGAGTTGTTTCAGATAACGCTTCTACTTCTCATGTTGTCATTGGCTCCTTCAAGTGATCCTAACGCCCATTTCACTGTTACTGGCCCTTTGATACTTTGTACAGCCCAGAGCAGTTATTGCACCATGCGAGCCATATAAAATAATGAGCCTTTACAGCTAGCTCGGCAGATGCTGCAGGCTATCTGAAAGGGGATTAACAGACAAACCCACTGCCATGAGCGAGAGTGTGCTGGTGCTCTGTCTATTTCTGTTTCTGAATCTTTCTCCTGCTCTCTCTCTCATTCATTGTCATTTTTTAGCATACTAGTGTTAGCTGTCTGGTCTAAGACTGATTGTCTATTAACTGGAATAAGGTTGTGAATTGTCATAACATACCAGACTTAAGTTAGGGTTTCATTTATAGAGACACTTTAAAGAGTCTTCACAAGTACAATTATTCTGTCTTAAGCGGGCTTAAGCATATTCAATTATTCTCCATTGTAAACAGCTCAGTCATACCTGACACATGGAAATCCTTTCTATGTACCGTATTGTGACTCCTTTGTTTACCCATCTCCCTTACTACTTAGATCTCGTTCTTCCTGAGGCTACATATGTCATCTCAGCAGAGCCTACTCAAACTTTTACAGCCCATTCTTTGTGTTCTTTCCCCAAATGCTTCTAATTTGAATCTTGATTCATAGAGTTTGCTCTTTTATTTTACGGCCTCAAGCCATTGACATATCTCAGTACATTGAAAGGACCAATTGAACAAATGCAACAAAATGCGAATGTAACAAAAGTAAAAAATACATTTAAATTGCCATGCAAAAATGCAATTATTTATGGACAACAGAAGGTCTTCCTTGCTGGAGACCCTTCTCTGAACCAATTAGTGGGATTAGAAAGAATCCTCAATGCTGTAATCGGTACGGAGGCAGTTAAACAATACTATTTGAGAGTGATGCTATGTATGGCCACCTTGGAATTATGCTATAGTTACATTCTAACAATAGTGTTTGCCTCTCCCTTTGTGATTGTGGCCAGTATTACAAAAATGTTTGAAACTTAGTGCAACAAGTGCTAGGAGTCTATACTCATACTTTACCTTTTACAGAGCTAACAATGTAATTTATTTCATTTTTATTTTTGTACACCCCTTCCCCTACAGTTTCAGTTTTTTCTTTGGCAGTGTGGAATTCTGTGGACACTCCTGTATATAATACAATCGAGGAGTGTACCTTTATAGATAATCACTATAGCCTACACAGTACAGTATTAGGATTTTTGATGGGACAGGGTGATTTATAGGAACAGTTTGACAGAAAAGTTTAGCCTACTGAAGTTTTGAGCCTTTCTATTCAAAGTGCTTGTGTTGTTGACACACAATGGGTACTGTCAGTTTGTTAAAGGTACAGATCAGCAGGAGTCTGGAGTGTGCAGGGAAAGGGGAGGATCAGCGTTTAGGGTGAGGTCAGTTGTATTTTTGTAAAGATCCGCTCGAGCTGCATATGGACAGGACAGCACTTTGCAGATGACGGGTGGCAGGTACTGTAGTGCTACTGAAACAAGTCAGACAAAGTGGTGTCTCTTTTATTTATCACTTTTATTTTTTGTTTTAGGGAGAAATAAAGTACTCCTTACTACAGTGCCACTTATTAATTTTGTGTACATAATACTAGACCATGTAAATACAATGTTGTATATGAAAAAAATCTTTAAAATAAAAGGGAAAATCATTTGTGAGTTGAAACATTTTCTTTTATATTGTTTGGGATTTTTATTTGCCTTTTGCTGATTCTGGTGACACAAATGGTCTGTATTTAAAACATTAGTTAAGTCTGTTTTTATTTGAAGGTTAAGCTACTTCAAGTGTATATATGATGAAACACAAAATAATGGCAAATGTTTTACCGTACATTACCCTGGTTATTAACTCCTCTATACCTTTGTCATAAAAAACAGCCATTTTGTCTTAATTTGGCTTGTTTTTCTTCTAGAGTAAACTGTCACGGTGCTTTGGACATGTCTATCAGCTTGATTGTGAACAATTAAAGCTTGTCTGTCAAAGCTTGAATAAGTGGTCTCAGGATCACCTTGCTTTTCTATACTGTAAAAGAGAGGTCACACAATAATGCTGTGTACTTGATTAAAGATAATTCTAGTGATGGCTGGATGAAGATGAGGTAAATGGAATTATGAATTAGGCCTAGCACTTTAAAAGGCGTTTCATAGAGCTTTACATTGTAGTATAGCCTACACAAAAATAATGCATTGACAAAAAAAGTTATTAATATGGGGAAAGATTTTGGATAAAATAGTTTAATAATAATTTTTATTTGTTAATTGGAGTGTAAACCTATGCTTGTACAGCAATTGAAGGATATACCAAACATTCAAATATAGTTGCACAATAACAGTCAATATTTAATGGGATAAAATGTTATTTAAAAAAAATAGGCTTACTCGATATTTAATAATTTCACATTGATGAATAAAAGTAATTTTGGAATTTTATGTTGTACTCTGCTTTTTCACTGCCATCTTATGATGAAAAACTTGTAAATTCAAAAACATTAAAGTACCCTAAAATTTGTTTTTTTGAGCTGTAAACGAAGTAATAGGACTGATTTGTGATGAGACATCAATGCAAATCAACATCAGCTCCTTGACGCATGTTTCAAATCTGTAGTGGGTGGAGTCAGGATCAAATCTTGGGTGCTGCAGGTACACTTTAATTATTTATTTATTTATTTATTTATTAAATAATAACAATATACTTCATATGGCCTACAGTAGGCTACACATATAGCAGGAAATGTATTTATTTCTGTAGCCACCATTTTTTTTTTCTAAATGTTACAGTAGCCAATTTTGAGAAGATCACGAGTTATGTCGGACTACTCACCAGAGTGAGGCGCTGAAGCAAATAATTAATAAACAAATTAATAAATTGGCTAAAGGTGGCAAAATTGCATCAATCTTCTGATCTGGATTAAACGAAAGAGAATGGCATGCCCTACTACAATACAATAGAGGCCTATGTGATCCAGCCATATTAATTTATTTTGTTTGTCAGTAGGTATAGGCTACGCTTATCAAAATATGCTATTCCAGTAGCATAAATAACATACATTACAGAACGGCTATAATCAGTCGTTTATTTTTCAATTCTTGTGGACGCAAACTTCGTACTAAACTCAACAGGTTAGTCTTGAAGGTAAACGTGTTTATGTCTCGTGTTCCCATGGTGTGCTAATATGAAGGCTTTATTCTGACGTCATATCCTGAAGGGTTCTGACTGACCTCCCACTTTTTGTTTAGACCTGGGAGAAAATTATTAGGCAGAGGCACTCAGCTGGGTGTAAAGTATATCACGTTTGCACAAAACATGGGAATATATGAGGACATTTTTTAAACGTTGACCATGCAAGAAGACGTACTTTAAATTCCAGCGAGTGTTTCGTAAGTATGGTTTTAGGTCTTTGGATCGTGGCCGTGGCGGACAGAGCAAGTGTAAACGGGCTTCTTTTCATCGTCAGCATCACGAGCGCAGTTAGCTTGGGTGCTACGGGAGCGTTTGTTTTCTAACACGCTATAGGCCTGTATATAATCATTGTCAAGCATGCATGCTATAACGAACTACTGTAAAGCGTTTCTTGTTCCGATGGTCACTACTACTCTGAAGTAAAACACGCGCTCTTCTAAATGATCACAACCTGTTGCTCTTGCGGAGTGTACCAATTGTCCTGTAGCTCAGTGTTGGATGGGCAAGGAACAATGATAAACCTTGAGCTAACCTGAAGAGATATACGGTATACAGTTTACAGTTCACAATCCATAATGAATTTGACTATTTAATTGATAGTGTTATTGTTTTTTAAATCTAATAAAAGTTAACCAAACTTGCTGACTAACCTTAGTTAACCTTGGCTAACAGGCTAATGTTATTGGCTTGGTTTATCAACAGTTTGATTCCAATTGACTTAATTTTTTGTGATATTCATGTACCGGTAACCCTTTTATTGTGTTAGATAAGGATTTACCATACACCCTTTGGTGTTCGCGGGTCCAATTTGACCCGTGTTTGAATGAATTGGTAAAGACTGATATAAAAACACACAAAAAAACAAATAATCATCAAAAATAATCAAATGTTGTGTTCTGAAAATAACTATTATTGATAAATAACAATAATATATGCTTTATTTTATATTTTATGTATTACTTTTTCTTAATTTATGTACACATCGATTTTAGTTCAAAATAGGCACAATTGATCTTATGTATTGCATGATGAACAGATGCTGGGCACATATATTATTAATCCACGAGAGGTTGATATTTCCCAAAAAGAGCATGTTGTTCTGTGATATTTCCTATTTTAAAAAAAATCAATAAACAGTATAATTCCCTAAATGTTTTGCCAATACTGATGTTTATGAAATACTCCCACATGGCCAACAGTATTTTTGTAACTATTATTTGAAAACAAACCACATGTACATGGCACCCATTGCTCTTATACCATGCTTGTGAGGTGGTATGGTCTTCTCCAATGCCAGAGCAACCCTGTGTTCAAGATGGTGAAACGTTTGCTTCAAGTTCAATGAACGCTAAAGGCAGTGGACTGAACAGCAGGTTACCAAACAGGGAGGAGTTGGGCTGTTCATATAGGCTGTGGTTTGAACAACGCTCACATGGCTAACAACAACAAAGCGATCATTTGTTTTACTGCTTTAGATTGTGTTTCAGCAGATACACCGCAAACTGTTGGTGCATAACGCACTGTTCCAATTGAAGGATAGGCCTATATGTCATAATGGCTGTGTCACCATATTGGATTCCAGAATTTCATGCATTTCATATCAGGAGACGGCATACATTTAAGATGGAAAGATGTAATACAAGAGACATTAGGTAATGGTACTAAATAGTGATGTTGACTTATACTAGCTAATAAAACAATCATGTAAATATGCGTCTACACGTCACAACATCAATCGCCACGCCCATTAAACGCAGGAAAAGTCTTTGAAAATAAGTTAAGAACGTTTTGAATGTTTTCGAGGAAATGGGTTGGTCAGTGAAAAAGTTAATTGAAAGTTCTGTCCACTGATCGCATCCTGACGCCGGGATTCCACCTGGCGCGTGTGCACAGCGTTCCAGCTCTGACGCGGGTTTGTTCCATCCTCTCGTGTCAACTTCCACCGGGAGCATTTCAAGCGTAGCGCTCTGAGCCAGTTGTATTGTAGCCTGGCTCAGCCCGACTATGTTCTCAGCTCCATTTATTTTGCTGAGACTACAGTCTGGAAAGTGGAAACCCTGATCACATTAGTGTTCGCATTGCCACACTGCTGGCGGCCGTAATCAGCGTGGCTTAATAGGGTGACGTTGAAGTCTAGCATGTTTTGAAATGATGGTAGAACTAGATAAGGCGATCAAACAATTGTAGCAATGCCGATTGGTTCAGCGCTGTCAAATAGTTTCAAAATGAACCAGAGGTCTACACTAAGTAGGAGCCGAGGATACGACTGCAAACACTTCTCAATGGAGCGTGGCCAGACCTATTCACAAAGTGAATGGTTATGGTCTGGTTACACCAGGCTAGTTGTATTGGCGAGATCAACAAAAACTATTTTGGATTCCACTGGGCACTTGTGCAGTGTGTGCGTTTTGGCTCCGACGCAGCCTCTAGAGCTGATCACGGCCACTCAGTGCGTGCACTTCCGCGACGCGCGCCGTGTTGGAAGCGGCCAACACGCGTTGCTCAAATACAAAATAAATTGAAATTGTGTGCAAAATAAAGTGTGCACACACTCGATCGTATTTGACTACATTGGTGGTAGGAGGCCAGAAGTGACGAGGATTTGACATCTGGGGCGATCGGTTCATTTTATACGGTTATATGACACCACAAATCCTTTTTTTTTTAATAAGGACAATTCCAGAAAGGACAATTCCAGAAAGGACAATGGTGTGGATATAATTGCTGTACTTTAGAGTGGAAGTGAGTGAAATGTCGGACAGACAAAGTATTTTTTTTTTGCCAATACAACCGCCTCGCAGCAGTACGCTGCTGAAATGCTCCCGGTGGGAGTTGACGCCTTGAGAGGACGGAACAGGAACAAACCCCCGTCGGAGCTGGAATGCAGTGCCCGCTGGAGTCCTGACGTTACGCCGGAATTCCACTGGGCGTGTGTGCGACGCGTTCCGGCTCCGACGCGGCCTCCAGAGCTGATCACGGACACGGTCAATGCTTGCACTTCCACCACATGCGGCGCGGGCCGTGTTGGAAGCAGCGCTTCGCTAACGCCGGGATTCCACCGAGCGCGTGTGCGCAGCGTTCTGGCTCCGACGGGGATTGTTTTGTCTTATCTTTTAGACCTGTAAAATATATGAAATAGCTTTTTATTTAATTTTTTTGCTATAGTTAAAATGTAATCTATATTATTCTAGAACTGTTGCGAACCTGTGTAGTTATTCTAGCCTGATCTGCCTCATTCCTTTATCGTGTACATAGCTGACATACAGTCTCTAAAACACAAATCAAGATGACGCATTATCCCCCTACAGGTGTGCCAGTAATCCCAGTCCTTCCTGGGCCGTCACGATGCTGAGTTTCCTGCGCAGGACGCTGGGGCGCCGCTCCATGCGGAAGCACGTGGAGAAGAGTCGTCGGCATGAGTCACAGCGCGCCCCCACGCACATCCCCGCTGCAGGGGACGCCCAGTCCATCATCACCTGCCGCGTGTCTCTTCTGGACGGCACCGACGTCAGCGTCGACCTGCCGGTAAGGACGCTTGCTGTTAACAGGCGTTCCAGTGGTAACACTGTGGTAGAGTCACTTGTTGTTCTTGAGCAAGCTTGTTGATGATTGAAGCCATCCAGTGCTCGCTCAGAAGCACTGCCGCCACGTTGGAAACTCATTGCCATGGCTTGGATTGAGCCCTGTGGTGCCTCCCGCTAGCATGGTTGGCCACGCTACATTGGGAGTAGGGCTGCTCGTTTTATGAGGGGAAAAAAAATTCATGATCACAATTTTTTTTTGGTTCAATATTGAAATCCCGATTATTATTATAAACATATCCACGTTCGTTTGATTGTTCGTAGCTACTGAGCCGCACCTTTGCCACTCTGTTAAACACCTTGAATCAATCACGACACTCACGACTATCCAGCGCTAACCGCGTTTAACCCTTTGAATGAGCTAAGGAAAACGTAATGTGCAATGTTGTTGTTGTTTGTGATCGTTAGATGCGGAAATCGAAATCACGATCACATTTCGATTAATTGCACAGCCCTAATTGGGAGGTGGTAACAGTCGTTGCCGCCTACTGGGCATAGACATCGGTTTGATCATCCTGTGTGTCTGTACAGCAGAAACCACAATCTACAGCAGACAGTAAGACACAAGCGATCGTCGTGGTGGTGTTGTCGTTAGCCATGTGAACATTGTTCATCCCACAGCCTATATGGGCAGCATAACTCCTCCCTGGTTTGTAACCTGCCATTCACATTCATAGGACATGTAGCAAACGTTCCACCATCCTGAACACAGGGAGGGTTTCCAGACTATAATCTCAGCAATTCCATTTTTTTTTTTTTTTATATTAAAGATTTTTTTTTTTAAAGATGAGAGCAATAGCCGGGCGGAGCCAGGCTAGCGGTCTGCACTGCATTGTGTTCCCATTTCCAAGGCTTTGTAGAAACACCAGATACTTTTCTTTCTCAGCTTGCACACAAACGGAGTGAGTAGTCTATATTCGATGAAGTGCATTGACTTACAGTTGTTTACTCTACAGTACCTTTTTAATGTCAAGCGTGTTTCAATGTTGCCCATTTCTACAGGGGTTTGTTTCAGGCACAGCACAATGAGTGTAATTCCTATCAACAAACACATACTGGTGCATTTTGCCATCATGTTGTGTTGTTTAAAAGCATAAACCATGAGCTGAGAAGGAAATCTGTGGATGTGGTGGGGCAACATGAATGATGACCGTAGCATTTTAAGATTTAAGGACCTTATTTTGTAAACGGGGAGACTGCTTTAATTATGCAGTGTAGCCAGCACTGAAAGAAGGTAGTTTTCTACATTTTAACCACTCAAATTCATTGAACACTTTAGAGAATATTTTAAATACAGTAGTTAAGGGAATGGTTAGAGATGTGCTTATTGACTGTGACCGGACAGCCTGTTAAAAAAAATCTATTTCCATTGCAGCGGTAAAGCATGCAGTATGATGAATCAATTTTCACCGCAGCTTTCAGTTGACAACCCAGGCCATTTCTGTCAAATATCTGTGCCTAAGATAGCTTTTGTCAAATGTTGTAAAGAAGTATAAGCAATTGTGTGTGTAAATGACAGGCCTGTCTGTCTGTTGAGCCTGTTGACGAAGACAGGTAAAAGAGAGCTTTTGTGGTATAGTCCCATGCTTATGTCAGCAGAGTGGCCTTTTTAAGCTTAGGTGTGTATGTAATGTTGTAACAGGCATGTGTCTGTGGTACTGTTGTGAGTGTTGCTGATATCTGTTTTGCATGATCCTCTGGGGAAATGTTTGGTCACATGACTCGTTAGAGAGACTAGACCCACATCCTACTGTAGCAGTTAGCCTTCAATTTGTTGCTGCTTCTCCTGAACACTTGTGGTGGAACTGCCATTTTCCTTACACTCTCATTCTGTTCATGCTAGAATGCATAGTGTAATAGTTTCATTAAATCTTGTTTTTCAATTTAGCTGTCGAACCTGCCAGATCAGTATCTGCACTGTTAGTGCTAATTTGAGCCATAGGGTAATATGTTTCAATTAAATGTATTTTGAATAGTATTTCTGAAATGATCACTTATTATCACAGTCTGATCTGTGGTCTGCAACCATCAAACATTTGTAATTACTTCAAACATTCTCAGAATGTGACCAACAGGCGAAACAAATCAGATTTCCTGTAAATTAATTATAGATGGAACACACTGTTGTTTAGCAATATTATTCTCACTCAAATAAGGTCTGTATGAAATATGGCACAATGTTATAACCTAAAATGTTAATTGCTGTTAACTACTGGCATTTCATTGTTGACACAATATTTAGCAATATGCAGATTTTTAGTAGGCTTATAATTTAGAAAGGTGATATCACACAGCGATGTCCTCTATACTGTACATGTCCTAAATGACAAGAACACTAGTAATACATAATGTGTTGGAAGAAAGTATTTAATGCAACTCTAACCCAAATGGGTGTTGTCATGCAGACAGCAGGCATATATTACGGGATTGTCTGTTTTCGGGAATAAAGGCACCACTGCCACAACAGTTGCGTAACTGTCTCAATACTAGGAATGCAGTGTTTCTCCATAGCAAAATAATGTTAATGAGCCCTCATGATATCTTTGAACAATGTAAGATGGTACAGTAGCAGGAAAGGTCAAGGTATCCATCAGTTTATTTATTTACCTTTTTTCTTTCTATAATTTATTTATATGGTATTATTTCCCCCATTACAGACTTTTTTTATACTGTTTATTCACACAGCGGAAACCCAGTGTTTATATCTCGTCTTTCCTTGCCTAACTGTTGTGTGATCTATACCTAAATGCTAGGAGGTGTGGCATGCTAGGAGGAGGTGTGGATAAGGGAGTAAGTAACTTTATAGTGGCATGAACACAGAGCTGACGAACAAGGTGAAGAAGGTGTCGGGGGATACATCACATGGTTGGATGGTGTTTTGCACTTCATCTCTGTTCCAGCCAAATGTATCATGTAGGCTACTGTAGTTAAGCTTGCTACACTGTTGGCTGACTTTTGCTCTTCAGCAGAGATCACAAACTTAAGAGTGGTTATCAGGCACCTTCATCCACTTAAACAACAAACACCCAAGTGTTTCAGGGCGGAGAACCTTTTGTCTGTTAAAAAACAAAAGATGAGCTCATAACCTCAGCTTGGTTTGAAGTTGGAAAGCCCAAAACAATCATCATTACAATTATTTTATAGATAGGCTTTATAGTTCTGTTAGTTTTATATATTGTGTTTACTATGCCTCTAGCATAGCCTGTTTGCAACAAGTTTAAGTCGGCATGAGGCCAAAAAGCATTATAGAACCTATTGACATGTGTTACTAGCTTTCCAGCTGAGTGTGGGTGTGTGCATTCATACGTGCTTGTTTCCTAGGGATACCTCAGTGAACCAATAGCCATGTCCCCACACACACTCATGCTGTGCAATGCCAAGCTGTACTATCCCTTCTTCTCTAGTCATCTGTCTTTATATTCCATCTCCATCTCTCTCACTAGCTGAGGGCTTATTGTGGTAGCATGCTAAATGGTGCCGTGGCGTGGACCTTGTTTACGGGCTGCTGATGGAGGAAGGATACTACTTGCATCAAGACCTATTAAATTTGAATAGAAAAGGTCTCTTTATGTTTAATCTGTGGCATATCAAGTAGTCAATGTCCTGTCGAGGCCAGTGAGTTTGCTTGTGTCTTGCTAGTTGTAGTGGTTCTATCTTTTTGAAGACCGCTTGGTTCTTGGTGGAGAGCTGTTAGCTGGCTGAGGTGCTGTGTACAAAGTGACACATACTGTAAGCGAAGGACAGGCTGACAGACAGACCACGTTGTCTTGGTAAGGCTGCAAACCTCTGAACAATACTGCCGGCACTATAACAAGGCCTTGTGCCCAGTGACGCGCGCGCACACGCACACACACGCACAAAGAGCCCTTTGTACTCTCAGGCTACTAGGGGTGTAGGGTGCTACTTTGTCAGCTCTGCCAGCCAGCATGGGGCCTGCTGTCTCCCTGAGCTACCCAGGAGAGGGATGTGTGTTCTGTCTTTTGTCCGTGTGTGTGTGTGTGTGTCCCCCCAATCCATCAATCTTCTTCCTCTATCTTGCCTTCATCCACAGCAGTCAGGTTTGTCCCTGGTGTGTGTGGAGATATACTGTGGTTGGCATGTGCTAGTGAGGAGATTCTATTAACACGACATGAGTAGGAAGGTGGAAACAACAGAGTTAATGCATCATCAATAGGCGTCATTCTGAGAAATTTACGCAAAGAGAAGGCGCTGATCAGGAGGTGCAACAACTCATGTGTGCTAGGGTTTGATGGAGAGACTTTTGGCATATTAAGCAAGGCCCTGTTTTGCAGATAGTTTCAGATTGTGCATGTTTACTTAATAGAAATCAGACTTCCTTAAAGACTTGTGTATAGCAAATACAGAGGTTTGTTTTGGAAATAAGTTGAAAACCCATTCCCGTAAATGTGAAAAAACTGTATTGATTTGTGGCGGTATTTCAGCATTTCTGTGTTCATGATTTTTTTCAGAGGGCCAGAAATGGGGACTACTGTACATGTATCAGTCCCCCACTTAGAATACACTCCCCTATCCACCAGACACAGTGGCTGGTGGCAATTTGTGAACAATATTTTAGAGAAACAGGCCTTTTGTGTACATGGAGAAAGTATTAGATCTTTGAGTTCAACTCATGATGATTGGGGGCAAAAACAAAAGTGTTTATATGTATGTTATCTTTTCTGTACGTTGGTGTCGCTGTTTGTTTTTATAATAATGTTTGTTAGGCATTTATTAATCTGAATGGCGATGACATCAGCAGGTGTCGCCATTAAAACTCAGTTGGGGTTGATCGCAGCACATTTTGTTCAACATGCAATTAAAGTCTATGAAATCGGCGTCCCCTCATGGCTGGTAGATTGCATATATACACTACCGTTCAAAAGTTTGGGGTCACTTAGAAATTTCCTAATTTTTGAAAGAAAAGCACAGTTTTCTTAAATGAAGATAACATTAAATTAATCAGAAATACAGTCTATGGTAAATTACTATTCTAGCTGGAAACAGCTGATTTTTATTGGAATATCTACATGAGTGTACAGAGGCCTATTTCCAGCAACCATCACTCCTGTGTTCTTATGGTACCTAGTGTTAGCTAATCATATTAAAAGACTAATTGATGATTACAAAACCCTTGTGCAATTATGTTAGCACAGCTGAAAACTGTTGTGCTGATTAGAGAAGCTATAAAACT